>JACEFZ010028119.1:180000-203382 GCA_014155875.1 Cepaea nemoralis
CCAGTTAATACATGGTATCAGTGTACACGAGACGTTCACATAGAAGGCAGTACCATGCTCTAGTAGACAAATAAAGGGAAGTGATGATAATATTGAATCTGCATAATAGATTGGTTAGAGCACAGGTAGATGCACTAACTCGCACTGATGATGAACACCGGGTCTAGAAGTCGTTAATCGTCCGCTTTTGAGTCACAAGATCAAACTAGCTACTTCGATTTATATTTGCCGAATTTAACCGGAAATATATTTGCGGATTTGTTCGGTAACTATTGTTTGTATCTCCGATTTAAGGAGGACTTAGAGTACTCGTGATGTTAAATTACCCGATTATTTCAAGATCGAGTTAAAACAGAAACCGATTACTGGATATTATGTTTCCCTCCACGAGCTACGAATCTATACCTCTTGTCTTCTCAAATCCGTGTCCTGGACGGAAGTACAGTCTGACTTTATAAGACGTAAGTACATCCATAAATTCCGTTTCAACTAGACTCTGTGCATTGTTCTAGTATGTTTAATTAACTTTATCCTCCATTTTAACTTATGATTATGTAGTTTTCGACTATTAGAGTTGGCAATCCCATATAAAAATGAAATTATAAAAATGGCATGCTGTATATTGTGGTATTACAATGGCAGGACATGGCAGTTGTCATCCAACTATGAACATTTAATATTGTTCTGGAATATTCATAGCAATTGCAATGCCAATGATTGCATGTTTGCATTCAACACACATTATACCATTTATGTGTAAATTTTTATCACTCTACATGGACCACACTGTTGATAATTTCTTCTTCTTCTTCTTCTTCTTCTTCTTCTTCTTCTTCTTCTTCTTCTTCTTCTTCTTCTTCTTCTTCTTCTTCTTCTTCTTCTTCTTCTTCTTCTTCTTCTTCTTCTTCTTGTTCTTCTTCTTCTTCGTCTTCTTCTTCTTCTTCTTCTTCTTCTTCTTCTTCTTCTTCTTCTTCTTCTTCTTCTTCTTCTTCTTCTTCTTCTTCTTCTTCTTCTTCTTCTTCTTCTTCTTCTTCTTCTTCTTCTTCTCTTCTTCTGCGTTCATCCAGAGATTTTTTTTTCTCCGGACGTGATTGTGTTGTGCCTGTTTACGTCAGAGCTGCCTTCTTGCTCAGTTAAGCCGACACATCCTACTTCTGCGGACATTTTTTAACCCGGTTAATCTTCCCAGGGGTTGTTAATATTGCAACTTTACATATCGACTTCACTTGTCAAATGTAATCTACTACGGTAGCGCCGATAGATAGCGCGTGCAGACTCTGACGTCATCACAGCATGACGTGGTCAGTGTATGGTGCGTATGTACATTATATATATATATATATATATATATATATATATATATATATATATATATATATATATATATATATATATATATATATATATATATATATATATATATATATATATATATATATATAAAAATATATATATATATATATTCATTGGAACCTTGCCATCTTGACAGCCGATAGTTAGTGCTTCAGAAAGGCATAATAACTATGACCCATGGCGGTAGCGAATGTGACTGATAAGGTCAATTCACGCTGTAAATGTTCGTCCACAATTGGTGCATGCGAACACGTGGTCATTCCCACCATCATGCACCATCTTACGTCTCAAACGCTCGGTGTGTGACCTATCTGCAATAGTTTTCTCCTTTGTCTTTATTCAATTTCTGATGCTTGCCCTACATGCAACACGTTCAGCGGCGTCTTGCTCCCAATGTGCATTATCAATGCCTGTATCACCCTCCTAAGATGTCCTATCCATCTAAGGCTACGAAGACTAAGCATTGAATAAACCGTCACACAACCTGATCTTTCCAATACTTCAGTATTTGTGATTTTGTCTTGCCATTTAATACCAAGAATTCTTCGCAGACACCGCATATGAAAGCTGTTTAAACGTTTCCCTTGGTGTGAGTAAGTTGTCCAGGTTTCACTGCCATAAAGAAGAGTACTAAGGACACAGGCTTGATAGACAAGGACTTTTGTTTTGGCATTAAGCTTCCTGTTCTCCCAGACTCTTTTTCTTAACCTGTTCATTGTTGTTGCTGCTTTACCAATCCGGATGTTGATTTCCTGATCTATTGATAATTTGCTATTTACCACTGATCCAAGATATGTAAAATGGTCTACCATCTCTAGTTCGGCGTCGTCAATAAAGATTGATGGTACCCGATGTGCACCTTGTGACATAATCTGTGTCTTCTTTTTGCTAATTGTTAAACCAAATTCAGAACAAGCATTAGAGAATGCAGATAGTAAAAATTGTAATTCTTCCTCAGAGTGGGTCGTAATTGCAGCATCATCAGCAAAAAGCAACTCTCTGATCAGTACCCTCCTAATTTTGGTCTTGGCTTTCAATCTCTGAGCATTGTAGAGGCCGCCATCTGAGCGTGAGTGAATGTATATACTACCATCCTGATCACGAAAGGCATATTTCAGTAGAAGTGAAAAGTATATTCCAAAGATGGTGGGAGCTACTATACAACCTTGCTTAACTCCACTCTTGATTTCAAACTCTTCAGAAGTTGCACCATCAAACTTGATTATCCCTTCATGCCTGTGTGGAACGATTCCACAATGGACAGAAGAGTTGGTGGGCAGCCGATTGGCTTTAGTGCCTTGAACAGACCCTCACGACAGACCAAATTAAATGCCTTTGTGAGGTCGATGAAGGCAATAAACAGTGGTTGATTCTGTTCACGGCATTTTTCTTGCATTTTTCGCAATGAGAATATCATGGTACTGGTAGACTGGTTCTGTCGAAAGCCACACTGTGACCCCCCCCCCCCCCCTGCCCCCCCCACACACACACGCACGCACGCACGCACGCACACACACCCACCACACACACACACACACACACACACCACACACACACACACACCCACCCACCACACACACACACACACACACACCACACACACACACACACACACACACACACAGGCACGAGTATCTATATCTGTCTATAGCATTATCTTCCAGTTGGGTTCACTCTCCCCTCACGGCCTCAATGTCCAACACAATTTTATTTGACTTCCAACACCCCCACCCCTCTAGTTGTAAAGTGCACTAAAAAGGCAGCTGCATGTCCTTTGCAGGACGTCGCAGTCAACCCCAGTATTATTTTTGCTGTTTGGGATTTGTTAGCAAATTTGCGTTCGGGGTTTGCAATCGTTTTCTGAGTTACCACCACTCATGCCCCTCTGTGAAGACCAACGCAATGAAATCTTCCGCAGATGAACGAGAAAGTGCTAATTGCGAAGTGCGTTCGAGACATCTTCGCCAATCATAAATTTTACCTTTTGCCCACATGGGCGCCTCTCCACCCCCCTCCTTCCCCGCTTTTTCTCCCGCCGAGTGGTTTAGCCTAAACCCGAGCTTCTGACGGTATTGACCTTTGACCCGTTCACCATATATCCGGTTCATACAATCCACTGATAGTCGTCTAACGCGCGTCAGTCGCTCAAAGTCAGGATACAGATCCAGAAAAATGCCCTTAATATTGTAATATAGTGTGTTTCCTGTAGTTTTGTGTCCGTTTGTGTATTTTCTGTGCCCACGAAGGCTTTGGCCGCAACGTCCAATTTATTTCTTGTAATCGTGTTTCAGTAAAGCTCACAATCTACTTCTCGTTTTTTGGTGATTCATTCTCTCCCTAGACCATGATAGTATATCTGTTTTTCTGCATTATTCACGCGCTTCCAGGGGGCTTTCACCACATCTGTCTGATCATGCATAAAATCACCCCTCTATGATGCAGCACCAGCCAATCTGTCTGCTTGTTCATTTCCAACCACACCAGGGTGTCCTGGAGAAAAGTGTCAACAGATCAGACGTGTAGTTTTAGTATAGCATAAAGTTTTCAATTGACTTCTTAATTCATTTAGTACAGCATGCTTTGAGCTGTAATGACGCCCAAGACTGGCTTTTTTGTTTCATTACTGCTAACGCAATACCACAAATTAGGCACACGTGTTTGGTTTTTGCTTCAACAAAACAATAATCATTTGTCCATTTCTCATGGGATGATCGACACTCTGCAGCAACTGTTCTTGTTTTTGTGATCGCTATTTGTAGGATGTCACACCACTTCAATTTCAGTTACTATCCAGTGCTTGTGCCTACAACAACACCATTAGCTTTCTTCAACCCTTGTTCTATGTGTGTTAGCAGTTTCCCAACGTGTACACTCCCAGCCTGCGTAGCCCAGACTGTCCTCTGAATCACCGCAATACTGGATGTCGTTTTGCCGGTAGTCTACATGAAGTTTCCTGCCTGTCCCGTTATGTGCTCGTATTTGTCCTGTCTATCTTTTAATGGAAGTTCCTTGCTTGTCCTTGAAAATTCACGTTATTATTATGATTCACAAAATATACATTTATGTTGCTATGATAAAAAAGCTACATTGATTGAATTTCAAATACCGCCTGCGGGCCAGACAAAATGATTTTACGGGCCTATTACGGCCCTGAGGCCGGAAGTTCCTAGCCATTGCTGTAAAGAAATCTCTTGTCTGCAGTCAGACTGGGCTGCTAGTGTGAATTGTCTCATTCTGTCTATATCACAGTGTGTGGAGTCATGAAGTGTTTTTATTCCCTACTCACTATGTAAGGTAACTCAGTACATAATATAGAGGATCCATCTAAACAAGATCCCATGAACCCTAAACAGGTTACCAACGGTGGGATCCATCAAACTAGACCCTAATGACTCCTCTAGTTATTTTTTACTTGCACTATTTTGCAGCGATCGAAGACCCGAGGCAGTGTCGGAGGGGGTCTAAAATATTGGTTGCATAGGAGACACAGCTACTGAAAAGTCATTACAATGTTTAACACACTGTCTATTGTCTATGTCTATGAGCGCCAAGCAATACATTTTGATTTATCAACTGTCGTAGTGGCCTCAACGGGCTGTCAATGTGATATTTCACAACAGAAGAAGACAGTCCACATTGTTTGAGCATGTCATAAGAAGGGGAAAATTGGAGGGACAGAAGAACACGGGGAGACAAAGAGAGAATATTCTAGATAGATTTACATCATTATCACGGAGGAACATCAGTGTCAAAAATGATTGATCGCACACAAGGCAGAATGCTGTGAACAGACATGATCACCAACGTCACACGGCATGTGTTCAGAAATTATTGACAGCACACGAGACAGAAGGCTGTGAACAGACATGATCACAAACGTCACACGGCATGTGCTCAGAAATGATTGACAACACACGAGACAAAAGGCTGTGAACAGACATGATCACCAACGTCAAACTGCAAGGACTAGAAGAAGAAGAAGAAGAAGAAGAAGAAGAAGAAGAAGAAGAAGAAGAAGAAGAAGAAGAAGAAGAAGAAGAAGAAGAAGAAGAAGAAGAAGAAGAAGAAGAAGAAGAAGAAGAAGCAGCAGCAGCAGCAGCAGCAGCAGCAGCAGAAGAAGAAGAAGAAGAAGAAGAAGAAGAAGAAGAAGAAGAAGAAGAAGAAGAAGAAGAAGAAGAAGAAGAAGAAGAAGAAGAAGAAGAAGCAGCAGTAGCAGCAGAAGCAGCAGCAGCAGCAGCAGAAGAAGAAGAAGAAGAAGAAGAAGCAGCAGCAGCAGAAGAAGAAGAAGAAGAAGAAGCAGCAGCAGCAGCAGCAGAAGAAGAAGAAGAAGAAGAAGAAGAAGAAGAAGAAGAAGAAGAAGAAGAAGAAGAAGAAGAAGAAGAAGAAGAAGCAGCAGCAGTAGCAGCAGCAGAAGAAGAAGAAGAAGCAGCAGCAGCAGCAGAAGAAGAAGAAGAAGAAGAAGAAGAAGAAGAAGAAGAAGAAGAAGAAGAAGAAGAAGAAGAAGAAGAAGAAGAAGAAGAAGAAGAAGAAGACGAAGCAGCAGCAGCAGCAGCAGAAGAAGAAGAAGAAGAAGAAGAAGCAGCAGCAGCAGCAGCAGAAGAAGAAGAAGAAGAAGAAGAAGAAGAAGAAGAAGAAGAAGAAGAAGAAGAAGAAGAAGAAGAAGAAGAAGAAGAAGAAGAAGAAGAAGAAGCAGCAGCAGCAGCAGCAGCAGAAGCAGCAGCAGAAGAAGAAGAAGAAGAAGAAGAAGAAGAAGAAGAAGAAGAAGAAGAAGAAGAAGAAGAAGAAGAAGAAGAAGAAGAAGAAGAAGAAGAAGAAGAAATCGTTTACTGTTAATGTTTGAAACAGACTCGCGTTGTTTGATTGATTGATTGATTGATTTAGGAACCGACATCACAGCATTCGGGGCATTCCCATTAGTGCTCCGTCCCCATCCTCAGCAGCCAGCGAAGAGTTCCAACACTAATAGTTCCAGTAGCAACCTGATTATATGTCCTTCTCGCATTTCCTCTGAGCGTCGAGCGCCGGCCAGATCCCCTCGTCACACCTCGCTGCCTCATTCTTGACAGACTATGGTGATCTATTTGCCCCTCCGAGGTGTACCGTGCTCCCACAAGGCCGCAACCACGTCTTCCTTGTCATGCATCAATACTCCACCAAGTTTTGCCGAGCCAGCCAATCTGTCCGCCTGTTCATTCCCCAGCACACCGGCATGACCTGGAGAAAAGATCCAGGCGATGCTTGCCACCCTTGACCTCCTAAGCGAAGCAAGCCACTCTGCCCGAAGCTTGACTGTCCTCACCATGCTTTCTGAGTCAGTTACAATCACAATGTGTGTATGTATCGTGTTCTCCATCCATCGGAAAGATGCACTGACCGCCTCCACCTCCATTCTTAAGCTAGATGCTGTTTCATCATACGCCAGGCTCTCCTGCACCAAACGTCGACCATTAGCTTTTGCTAAGAATCCTCAGGCACTTCTCCTACCTCTCAACACCGAACCATCCATGTAGATAATCACATCACCCGGGCGAGCATTATCCTGAATTAGTTGCTGGATTTCCACTTCCGTGGCCCCTGCTGGCCACTCCCTGCACTCCCGGCTCAATGTGATTATAACTCTCCCCAAGTCTGCTTGCTCTGCTAGCACTCTGAGGTATGCCTTCGCCTGCATCACCTTGTGCCTACCAGCAACAGTCGGCAGACAAAGGATGTAACGCATACACACTACTGGAGTGTCTCTGGTGCATCCCAGAATGACCCGCATAGCTTCGTTCTGTATGCGCTCTAATTTCACCAGCTGACTCTTTGAGACAGTGAGCAGTCCTAGTCCATAATCAATACTCGCGTTGTAAAATTTAATATGCTGAGAACCGTGTTCCGGGCTTTCTGTTGTAGTATCAAAGTTCCCCAGAAACGGCATATGCATCCCTGGCGATTCATCAGTAAGTTGGAAAACTTAGTTCCAAACTCGATTTATTCCATATCAAAGAAATTAGCAGGTATTGATCGACACTCATAGACGTTATGGGACGAACTAGAGTCTGAGGGAACACTAGACAGTATAAACATTAAAAGCTACACTGTGGCCACACTGGGATTTGAACCCTAAGCTTCCCTTTGACGACATCACCGTGTGAAGGAACACGTGCACTTTGACGTATCGCCAACTGGACACCGTTAAAAAGAATCTTCCCTAAATAGGTTTAACATTCACCTGAATCTACAATGAATGAATCATCAAAAACGTGATTGTGACCTTTACTAAAACACGATTACAAGAAACAAATTGGACGTTGCTGCCAAAGCACAGAACAAACAAACACAAACCGACAGAGAACTACATGAAACACACTACATGAAAATATTAAAGGTACTTATCTGAATCTGTATTCTAGCTTGGATTGACTGACGACTGACACGCGTTCGACGACTATCAATGGTTTGTATGAACCGGATGTATGGTAAAAGGATCAAAGTTAAACACCGTCAGAAACTCAGGTATTGACGAAACAACTCGGCGGCAAGGTGGTGGGGGTGGAGAGGCGCCCATATGGGCAAAAGTTGAAAATTATGATTGGCAAAGATGTCTTGGACGCACTTCGCAATTGGCAATTTCTTGTTCCGCACTCGAAACACAGCTGCGGGAGATTTCATTGCGTTGGTCCTCACCGAGGGACATGAGTGGTGGTCGCTTAAAAAACGATTGCAAACCACTGAAAGAAAACCTGCAAGGAAATCCTAAACAGCAAACACGATGCTGGGGCTGACTGTGACGTCCTGCAAAGGACATGCACTACCTTATTAGTGGTCTGTACAAGTGGAGGGGTAGTTGGAAGCGGGTGAGGTTCGGAAGTTAAATGAAACTGTGTTGGACACTGAGGCCGTGAGGGGGGAGTGAACCCAACTGGAAGTTGAGACGGTTTGCCAATGTTTTGCGATCCCGTTCGTGAGATGCGCACGATTTAAGCGCCGTGACCTGTATGTCCGCCACGCCACAGTGGTAAGGACTGTTGAAGTGCATGGCTACTGGTTTCTGGGCGCCAGTGTTAATATCAGAAAGGTGTTGCCTAAATCTGCCAGCAAGACGTAAGCCTGTCTACCCGATATATCTCAATCCACGACGTGTCACACACCTATGCTTTAACTAGTCTAAGGTTGGGTGCGCGGAATAAGGGTATCCCCCATCAAAGGAGAATTAAGACGCCCCCTTCTTCCCGCTAGCCAGCTAGCTAGAGTACCCGACATCCCCCCGTCCAGAGTTGTGAGTAGCAATGGGTTGTCGTGGTGGATAAAGTTGTAGAGCAGCTGACAGGTAGTTCTAGGTTATATATAGTCTCCAATTTCACATTAGGCAGAAGATCTCAGTTTGGAGAAAATGGCTACGGTCATCGACCAGTAGGGTCACGGATAAGAATGAAAGCGATGGCAAACTACCTTCTTTACAGATGTATAGAAAATCATGAGTCGGGTGATCATGTGAGATGGCGAAACATGACCTCCAACGAATTAAATGCATGGCACATGCTGTTGATGAATCTCGGTTGAAATCTTTGTGCTCCAGAAATGGTTGACTTCAGCCGACTCTAACCCAGTAAGCTTCTGGATCTATTTCTGTTCGTGTTTCCGTGTGTACAGTTTGCTTAAACCCAATAGACACCGGCGTGGGCGACATGATAAGAGCGCTAGATCTTAAACTTCCGGTGCAATGGTGGCGATGTAAGCGGTTCAATCTCTGCACCGACATTAAGTTGGACCTAAACGTTGACTTCTCGTCCAGAAAGCAATGGAAAACTACTGAACGACCATATCGTCTAAACCAGTGGTTCTAACCTTTTTTGGCCCATGCCACCCTTCACCATATGTTGAGAATGCCATTCCTCCCCTTTCGTATTTCCTCCCTATAAATTCCCCCCCTCCCCCACCCTGCTTCTACATAGTATACGTAAAAATGGAAGCTAACTTTAATAACACATACCAGAACAAGTTTAGACATCTACATAAAATGTGATTTGTGGGTCTACTTACATTATAAGACGAATATCAGAAGGACGTAGAGAACAGAACCTTAAAGTAAGTGGCACCTTGCAGTCTTGACAGACCAAAGTATATGAGTTGGAATGTGGCCAAAATTTCATCACAATGCCTGGACAGAGCTTCAGAGAAACACGTGGTGCCCTAACGACATGTTCCCTCTCTCGGCCTTGCCTTGTGTTTTCCAGAGGAATGGGTAACCAATACGCCTGGCACAAGGTAGGCTGCATATGCTGGCGGTTCAGCGTCAAACCTCCGAGACCTCGCCTCCACGAGCAGGTGGCGAGTGGTGGCCAGACCCTGGAACCCAAGGGACCCGACTTAGAGACGTTCAGCCAAGTCCCACAGGTGAGGGCCTCGTACGCGCCTGAACCGTAGGGCGCATACATTTGTCATCACAAGTGTCCGGACCCGTGTAAAGCGTGCACTATCATCAGACTCCCCACCTGACTTTTGTGAAAACCGTAAATTCCACCCCCCCCCCCTAGGGGAAATTCCCCACCTGTTGAGAACCACTGGTCTAAACAGTCTAGCTGGGGTTGATCGCAAAGTCCTGTTAAGAATTTAGTGCAACATGTTTGTAAAACCGAATGGATGCCATTTTCCAACACAGGCACTGCATTCTCAACGTATTCATGTGTTACTATAACTGCAGTCACACACATCTGTAGAACTATCTTGAGATATAACAATAGAATTAATATACGGATTTTATCTCTATAAGCTACGTACAATTCCCACCCACGACGGTTTCTGCAATAGGACTATATTTACCTTTACCTTTGGTTGGTAAACTGTGACCGTGGCTTCAGCTCCCATTTTACGACATCCTGTGTAGCACTGTTGGTGTTCACACGACTTAAGTGCTCATAAAAACCAACCAATTCTAAAAAAAAAGCAGACTATGTATTCTGCGCATTATTTCATTCTACATTCTTTATAGTGACACCCTTACTTGTCTGTGCTTAAAGCCTTCGTTTTTAAAGTAAGAAACTATCAATAGAGGCTTGGCCTGTCCAGGACTAGAGCCGTCCCCTAAAACAAGACGTAAGAAATGGTTATAGATTCTTCTTGGCGGCAGTGAGGTGATCCCATCTGCAAATTACAACCCATTACTTGCAACAGCAACAGCAACAGAAGCAGCAGCGACAACAACAACAACAACAACAACAACAACAACAACAACAACAAAATAATAAAGATAATTTATGATGCAATATACTCGTATATCACAATACTCGTGACATTCCCATGCCTGCTCCATGGCTAAGGAACTACGGACGCATGTCGTAATCCCGCATATCGCTTTCGAAACACAGCCGCGGATGATTTGGTAGTATACCGCCTTGCGTTGTGTTTTTTATGAAATGGTATGGGTGCCGGTCGTTCAGAAAGCGATGGCAAACTGTGGAACGTAATCGTTTCAAGAGATCACAAAACAGCAAATTTAAAAAAAAAATGCTGGAGTTGACTCCTTATTGATCCCAGCGAGGATATAGTTGAGGGATGTGTTAAAACTTACTTGTATAAATTTAAGAAATTAATTTTACATAAAAAATTAAATTTAGTTTCAGACTGGCCATCACTTATTAGACTTTTCGGTGAACCATTTCGTATCCCATTCAAGAGTCTCACAGTTGCTCCTGCTTCTTCACAACCTGAACACACATCACCCCAAAAACACCCTGATCCCACACCTACACCACTACTACTACCTGAGACATTGATCATGGAAACAGACACTCCACAAACACCAATACAATCTTCTGCATCATTAATGTTGTCTTCTTTTCCAGTGTGCAGTGGCTTGCCATCACCTAGGAAACTGAAAAGAGATTGCCCAAACTGTGTATACAAGAAAAGTGCAATTATGACTATGAACTGTAAGATCAGACGTTTAAAGAAACAGGTAAGGGAACTTGAAAAAATTCCACGTAGAAAACAGCAACCGCAGTTTTCATTGAAAAGACTCAATGAGAAAATAAAAAAGGAAGACGAAGTCAGCAGAGGCTTGGAAATTTCTTCATGTTATCTATCTTTATAGGTGTAAGATCAATTTATTATAATGTAAAACATTTTTAAAATAAATATATCTTTAATTTCTTTTTCTTTTCTGCTGAGATTTAAAGTTCACAATTAATAATGTATAAATTCTTCATGTTATTTTACAGTATTTTTTTCCTTCAGATTTAGTAATCTTTTTATTTTCTCTTTTCAGGTTCTGGAAGACAGAAGAGATATTGAATACCAAGACAGGTCAGTCGCCAACAGAGGTAGTATGTCTCTAATTATGGACATGTTTCTACGGTGAGTTGAGGTTATCTTTATAGTTTTGAGATCTTTTTGTTATACTGTAAAACAAATACATAAAAAGAATCATTAATTTCCTTTTCTTTTCTCCTCAGATTTAAATTTAATAATTAATAATTTATAACTTCTTCATGTTATCTATCTTTATAGGTTTAAGATCAATTTATTATAATGTAAAACATTTTTAAAATAAATATATCTTTAATTTCTTTTTCTTTTCTGCTCAGATTTAAAGTTCACAATTACTCTATATCTATAAAAGAGACTGTATGTGGCTGGCTATGTATTGGATGGGTTCGATAACGGTACATCCGATTGAGATGAAATTTTCTACACGTCTTCCTTTCATTCCAGTGCAACCGACTATAATAGTTTCATAGTGTAAAAACTTCTACTTATTTAATAACATCTACTTTTTAATTTTTCATTATATAATTTCTATATTGCAGGGGGACTTCACTCTAGAAAAGTTATTTCAAGGGGCATAACTTTTAATAACATTTCTATATACTTTATAGTCATATTGTTGGAACTACTTGCACTATTGTTAAACTCTTTGTCTATAGTTATTTTCAGGCATATGAGTTATAATAAATAATGATATAATCTTTAAGGCATTTTCAAAGTTTGCATAAAAATAATGCATAATGCATAACATTGTAACCCATCTTTTTCTGCTTAAAGAACTTATCAACTGTCATGTCGGTGATTAAAAACAGTTTTCATTAAAAATAATGAATGGTGTGTGGAAGGACATTCTTTTAAGTTACTGTGCGCCAGGAGCTGGGCGAAACCACGCCGGGTCAGATAGATAGACAGACAGACAGATAGTCGGGAACGGAAGCTTATTTGACTATTTATATGAATTAAATGACATGCTCCCCACCAGGGACTGGGTGAAGCCGGGCCGGGTCAGACAGACAGACAGATAGACAGACAGTCGGGAACGGGAGAGCTTATATGACTACGTATATGAATTAAATGAGATGCTCCCCACCAGGGACTGGGTGAAGCCGGGCCGGGACAGACAGACAGACAGATAGACAGACAAACAGATAGTCGGGAACGGGAGAGGTTATATGACTACGTATATGAATTAAATGAGATGCTCCCCACCAGGGACTGGGTGAAGCCGAGCCGGGTCAGACAGACAGACAGACAGATAGACAGACAGACAGATAGTCGGGAACGGGAGAGCTTATATGACTACTTATATGAATTAAATGAGATGCTCCCCAACAGGGACTGGGTGAAGCCGGGCCGGGTCAGCCAGACAGACAGACAGACAAACAAGCAGACAGACAGACTGATAGATAGATAGATCCCCTCCAGGGCCTGGGCGAAGCCGGGCCGGGTCAGCTAGTAATGTATAAATTCTTCATGTTATTTTACAGCATTTTTTTTTTTCAGATTTAGTAATATTTTTATTTTCTCTTTTCAGGTTCTGGAAGACAGAAGAGATATTGAATGACAAGACAGGTCAGTCGCCAACAGAGGTAGTATGTCTCTAATTATGGACATGTTTCTACGGTGAGTTGAGTTTATCTTTATAGTTTTAAGATCTTTTTGTTATACTGTAAAACAAATGGTTGTTAATAAAATTTTTTTTCATTTCTCCTCAGATGTAACGTTCAGTTAGTTAGTTAGCTAGCTAGCTAGCTAGCTAGCTAGCTAGTTAGTCGGTCGACAGATTATTGCACATTGAACAATTCAGTCCATAAATGCACGGTTTATTATTCTTCGTTGGCTTTCTGCATAGTGTTCGTGTTTGCCAAACGTCTTTTAATTTGCTGTTCAAGCATCCTGACCAAGGTTGTAGATTCAGTCATTACTTGTCTCTGTCTCGAACCACGTTATTGCTTTACTTGCTGCCAGGACATTCATAGTTAGGTTACTTGTGTGCACTTCCTGTATAGTTGGATGCAAACTGAAAAGACGTACAGAAATCTGAAATGCACAAATAATGATAATGTATAACTTCTTCATGTTATTGTACAGCATTTTATTAATCTTTGTTTTTCACTTTCTTTTCAGGTTCTTGTCAGGATCGTCATTTTCATTGAACTGATGTCAACTACTGTTGATTCCAGAAACTCTACCACATTATGCATGTGTGTTATATATATGTTTTATAGTATTAATAAAGATTACTAACTGAAAAGAAAACTCTTAGTTTAGTACATTTTCATCTGTTGACACTTATGCAAATTTAGTAATTTTATTTTAAACGAACCTCATAACAACTATTCATCACTGCAATAATTATCGGCAGGCCATTTTTAATTGCTAATTAGGTGACCACACATAATATCAAAACTCCAAAGTGACCATTAGGTCCGTAACATCATTCCGCATAACAACATACATAACTTGTAATTTTTAAAGCTAAATTTAAGAAGACTGTAGGCTAATTTCTGAAATAGTAATTAATTAGCTGGCCATTTTTAATTGCTAATTAGGTGACCACACATAATATCAAAACTCCAAAGTGACCATTAGGTCCGTAACATCATTCCGCATAACAACACACATAACTTGTAATTTTTGAAGCTAAATTTAAGAAGACGTAGGCTAATTTCTGAAATAGTAATTAATTAGCGGCCATTTTTAATTGCTAATTAGGTGACCACACATAATATCAAAACTCCAAAGTGATCATTAGGTCCGTAACATCATTCCGCATAACAACATACATAGCTTGTAATTTTTGCAGCTAAATTTAAGAAGACGTAGGCTAATTTCTGAAATAGTAATTAATTAGCGGCCATTTTTACTTCCTAATTAGGTCACCAGACATCATATCAAAAAATAAATAACATGACCAGTTAGGCCTTGCAACCCCGATCGCAGTGATGTATGGTTGCTAAGATGTTCGTTTAAAAACAAAACAGATAGTCTCAAAAAACCAAAATTTTGATACTCTGGGCTCTCATTTTGACCAGGACGCGACAAAATCCACTCAGTGAGAACTCTTTTGTGAAAATTTTAGTCCAAAGGTCACGACACTCAAATTTAAATAACTCCGCTTAGAATCGAGATACACATATTATTGAGGTACCGTTAGATTCGGTTTTTCAAGGCCTATCTATGTGTGGTGATCCCATTGGTAAATACCCAAGTTGAAAATCATGATCAGAATACCTAACTATTAATGAGTAATGAACTAATTGCATAGAGCACGAACACATATGAGATGTGCGATCACTAGGGGCTGTCCCTTCTTTAAGCAAACATTCTCTCTACACACCCCCGCCGTGCGTACCACTCTGATTTCCGCCTTCTCATGGCGAGTGATGATGATACAATGAACCACGTCTAATTTACAGCGTTATCTTTACCATGGCGCGAGGCAAAATCCAGCTTTCTTCTCTGGGCCGATGAGCAAGTATTAGGAGCTTCGCTAGCAGATACATTTACTCGTTTAACTTCACGGTCGTGGTTTACACGCTTGCTTTGCGCTAGGAGCGGCAATGGCACTGCAGTTAGTGCGCTTGTTTACAAAGACATCGCTCTGGGTTCAAACCCGAGCATTGCCAGAAATCTTTTTTTTTTCAGTACTGTTATGGCCTCTAACTCAGCATCAAGTGTCTTGCAGACTGGCTTGGACGATCATTCTTCTCCACAACCTGCTGTATCCAGCAGCATGTATCAGTTTGTGTGCTAACACATTCCCTTACTATGACAAAAGGCTACAGAGTTTTCTCTCGTTGTCTTTCTTTGTCTCTCATTTCACAAATCTTTCCAATTGTCACGACATGTTCCACTTTTGTGTTCTCATAATGTGGCTGAAATCAAGACCTCAAATTAATTTTTTAAAATTAGTTCTGATTTAATACAACACCTGATATTAAATGTTATTGAATACAACACTGGTCATTAGCTGTCATCGAATAAAACACCGGGCATTAGCTGTGATTTTCTACAACACCGGACATTAGCTGTGATTTAATACAACAACGGATATTATCTATCATTGAATACAACACCGGCCATTATTTACTAGTGAATACAACACCGGACATTATCTATCATAGAAAAAACACTGGACAATAGCTGTGTTTTAATATAACACCGGGCATTAGCTGTGATTTAATGCAGCACTGGACATTAGCTGTGATTTAATACAACATTGGACATTAGTTGTGATTTAATTTAACACCGGACATTAGTTGTGATTTAATACAACACAGGACATTAGCTGTGATTTAATACAATACAGGACATTAGCTGTGAGTTAATACAACACCGGACATTGGCTGTTATTTAATACAACACCGGATATTAGTTGTGAGTTAATACAACACCGGCCATTAGTTGTGATGTAATACAACACCGGACATTGGCTGTGATTTAATTTAACACCGGACATTGGCTGTGATTTAATACAACACCGGCCATTAGCTGTGAGTTAATACAACACCGGACATTGGCTGTGATTTAAAACAACACAGGACATTAGCTGTGGTTTAATACAACACCGGACATTACTTGTGAATTAATACGACACCCGACATTAGCTGTAATTAATTACAACAGTGGGCATTATATGTTAATACAACACCAGATATTATATGTCATTGAATACAACACCGGATGTTATATATGATTGATCACTTCTTCTAGTGCATGTTCTGTGATATTATCCCTGCTGTCTTTCACAATCGTTTGGTAAGTGACTATTAGTCTTCATACATAGAACAATACCCTCAGCAATATTTTCTACATTTGGTCTACAAAGATAGTGCAACATTCCCCAGCAATATCCTCTACAATGGGTCTACATAGTTCAACAGTCTACAACAATATTCTCTACATTGGGTCTACATAGATAATGCAGTATTCCCCAGCAATATTCTCTACATTGTATCTACATAGATAGTGCAACAGTCCCCAGCAATATTCTCTATATGGGTCTACATAGAAAGTTCAACAGTCCACAGCAATATTCTCTACATTGGGTCTACATAGATAGTGCAACAGTCACCAGCAATATTCTCTACATTGAGTCTACATAGATAGTGCAATATCCCTCAGCAATATTATCTAAATTGTGTCTACATAGATAGTGCAACAATCATCAGCAATATTCTCTACGTTGGGTCTACATAGCTAGTGCAATATCCCCCAGCAATATTGTCTACATTGGGCCTACATAGATAGTGTAATATCCGTCAGCAATATTCTCTACATTGGGCCTACATAGCTAGTGCAATAGTCCCCAGCAATATTCTCTACATTGGGCCTACATAGACAGTGCAATATCCGTCAGAAATATTCTCTACATTAGGTCTACCTAGATAGTGCAACAGTCCCCAGCAATATTCTCTACATTGGACAGACATAGATAGTGTAATAGTCCCCAGCAATATTCTCTACATTGGGTCTACATAGATAGTGCAATATCCCCCAGAATATTCTTTACATTGGGCCTACATAGATAGTGTGATAGTGACCAGCAATATTCTCTACATTGGGCCTACATAGACAGTGCAACAGCCCATCAATATCTCTACGTTTGGTCTACATAGATAGTGCAACCTTACACAAATGCGCGCCGAAGTCGGACACAATGACTTCTGAATTGCATAATTAGCCGGGATGCTCTATACTCGAAAGGAACAAAAAGTAGTAGTAGTAGTAGTAGTAGAAGAAGAAGAAGGAGAAGAAGGAAAAGGAGAAGGGGAAAGAAGGAGGAGGAGGAGAAGAAGAAGAAGAAGAAGAAGAAGAAGAAGAAGAAGAAGAAGAAGAAGAAGAAGAAGAAGAAGAAGAAGAAGAAGAAGAAGAAGAAGAAGAAGAAGAAGAAGAAGAAGAAGAAATAATTAATTTCTAATACCAACTGAACATTGAAAACAGGAAAATAATTACCATTTAAAAAGGGAAATAAAACCAGATGTGCAACATACAAAGACATATAAATGTTTTATGAATGTTTTCAGTTTTTATCAAATCAGCAGATATTCACTGCAGGCCTTGTGTTAGAATATCAATCGAGCTCTAAAGTAATCATCATGCAGGTAAAATTATTTATATTCCCGGATGTTTGAAAAGCAAAAACAGCACTAGAAATCTGTGACAAGATTTTTAGTCTCTTCATAAACTTTAGACAGACATTAGCCATCATTTCAATAACAGACTGGAAATTTCGGGCGTAGTACAAGTACATTCCCTTAAGCTGTTTTGTTCTGATGGTGATTAAGGCGTGATGAACAGCCATACTCCAACAAGTAGGCGTAGTTTATGCAAACGTAGACTTTCAAACGAGGACACAAAAACCAGTGTTTTAGGAGGAACAACATTATGATGGATAACACCAATGTTCAAGTATAAGCGAGGTAGACAGCCCTTCCCTCCGCCCCACATCGTTGTCTTGTTTTTCACGGACAGAAGAAACCTTTTCGTGTGTGAATCTTCATTATATGGTGGTGGATTCAAACTGGTACACAATTAGAAGGATATAATGACATGAAATCAGTGAACGAGACAATCTTGTTTTGACAATCTTGTTTTAAATCTTAAACGTCCACAAAGAACTCTGGGTTGTCAAATGAACACAAAAAGCCTAACGATACACATAATGACGTATGTTTTAAGCCAGCGTACATGTGTGTTGTGATCTTTCTACAAACAAACGTACATAGCCGCAGTGAGTACTTTCACGTTAGCAGTCCTCCATAACCAAAAGCATGTACTTGCCACGCTGCGGACTCATAACTTCCGGATGGAGAAGCAAGCGTTCTGGCCCGTGCTTGTATTAGTTCTTCCTCATGTACCCTGAGGTGTCAGACAGCGTGCATTACACTTTCGTTAATTTCCTGCCGACTTCCCTGTGGCCCAGGTCGTTCTAACTGCGCAGGATTTACTTGCTCGGTCGTAACGTGTGCACTAGTAGACTCTGTTACTTATATTACGTATGTTATAGTAGTGCTAGTTTTTCTCCGCTTTTTATTTTTTTTTTCTAATCCCCTCCCACGTCTTCCTCTTCCAACCTTTCCTCCTCATTCTCCTCCACCTTCTCTTCCACCTTCTTCTGCTGCTCTTCATCATTTTTCTTCTGCTGTTGCTGCTCCTTTTGCTACTCCTCCCTCCTCGTCAATCCACCAACGTCCTACTCTCCCTTCTAAACTTGGACACATTCTGAGGTTCAATATACCGTGTTTCCCCGAAAATAAGACCGGGTCTTATATCAAATTAGCTTGAAAAATGCATTCGGGCTTATTTTCAGGTTTTCAGGGGATGTCTTATATTTTGTTTTAGATAAACAAAATCTACATTTATTCATGTGCTTAATTCTACATTTATTCAAATACAGTCACTTCATCTTCTTCTGGAACGTCGTCATAACTCTCCAAATCCCGAATTCCGGCCTGAATTTCTTGCGACTCCATTTCCTGTAGAACCATTGGCCCCATTCTCTCATGTCCAGCAATAAAGCTGTCCTTAAATGAGCATTTCTTGCCACGTAGCCCGCTCGTAATGCATTGGTAACTTTATTTCACGTGAGTGACGAGTGAGAATTATGAACCACATCCGTTTATTATCAAGTGCGCACCAGTGGCGTCTGTACTCCAGGCCATTCGGCAACAAATCTTTTATTCTAGCTAACGAATTTAACTCGGGCTTATTTTAGGGGTAAGTCTTATATTAAAAACAATGTTAGTTGCATGTCCTTTACAGGACGTAGCAGCCAACCCCAGCATTTTTTGACTGTTCGTGATTCCTGAGCAAGTTTAGGTTCAGTAGTTTGCCATTGCTTTCTGAACGACCGGCACCCATAGCATTTCATTTAAAAAAAAAATACAGCTGTGCTTCGAACGCGGGTATTCGGGATTACGAAGTGCTTCCGAAACAACTTCGCCACGGAGCAGGTCTTATATTAAAATCATCCTGAAAAATCGTGCTAAGGCTTATTATAGGGGTAGGTCTTATTTTCGGGGGAAACACGGTAATAACTCTCAATAAATGACTGCGTAGTGAGTCGAGAAAAAAAAAGTAAGAATGTTAAACATAATTTAAGCAAGAATGAGACAAAGTAAATTTAAATGTGTTGACTGACACTATAGCAGGAAAGTGAAAAGACACATGGCAGAAAGTAGAACAAACGGTAGAAAACATTGATACACCATACTGAAAGCTTGCTGTTGGAACAAGGAGTTTATTGACCAACTATTTTAAATGTTAAGATGACCAGTCTACAGACTGATACGAAGGTTTGACCATGCCGTGCTCAGTCTAGATTTGTCACATAATTATACATGTCATGTGGGGAAGAGAACTTTGTGGTTCCCTCGTGGCTTCCACATTCACATGAATTTATTCTAACCACCAGATGTGATACCAATTGCCGGTTGTGATACTGATTGCCGGATGTAATACTAATCGACGGCTGTGATACTAACTGCCAGCTGTGATAATAATTGACGGCTGTGATACTAACTGCCGGCTGTGAAAACAATTGAATTTCCAGTTCTGCTCAAGTGCAGAATTCAATTATTCGTATGTTCTGCTCTCGTAAACAGATTACCATTTATTCCGGTGGGAGCTTGATTCCCTACGTTGCTTTCACACACACTTGTGGGTTGCCAGTCTTCTATCACAAGGCAGTACAGTTAGCAGTTTGCATTCACTGTATTGAGCTGACACTGATACACACTGAGCTGACAACTTAATGACATACTGATCAACCTGACACCATACAACATATCATCCAGAGCTATGTATATTATATACATACACTGTAAAGCCAGATGCATGTTCTTTACACGATGTATCACCAACCCCAGCATTTGTTGGCATGTGATGTTCTAGATAATGTTACTTTCTATAGTTTGGCAGTAAATGCTTTCTGAACAGCCGACGCTAATATCATTGTGAAAATCAACGCAACGCAATTTGCTCCCAAATGGCCTGCGGCTGACTTCTAACCCGTATACCTGGACTGCAGAACAGCTTTCACTAACCCCAAGCCACAGACGTCAACCTAACCTAACAACTCCGGAATTGGAATAAAGTGTTGTAGCCATATTTAACCAGGTAAAGGGCTCTTCTACATGCATATAGCCCACTACACATACAGTGATAGATCCATAATTTGTATAGACACTTGTTGAGCGATGTGGTCGCTATCACAACCCACCAACTCTATTTGCCACGACACTTCCTGGTACCCATTTAAAGCTGGGTCGACCTGTCAGCCCAGGTAATTGTGAGAAATCCACCCCGATGAGGATTCGACTACCTATACTTACGTTACCAAAAGTCTAAGAGTTATCTAACAACCAATCATGGACCGATTAACACACACACACGCACACACACACACACGCACACACGCATGCACGCACACACACACACACGCGCGCACGCACACACACACGCACACACACACGCATATACACACACACACACACACACACACACACACACACACACACCAGACCGTTATGCCTAGTCTACAACATTAGAAATGTTTAAAGAATAATCACGGTTGGTGATTTCCATGTCTACAAGTGAGGAATAACTACTGTAAGTTATCTAACAACGGTACGTTACAGGACACTTCTACACGTCTTTAGACGCAATGAGCATATGGTGGTAAACCCATGATCTTATAGACCAATCGGTGCTCGGTGGATGCTTGTCAGGTTCTTACATTTAACAATAACTAAGGCTCGTGTTTCCTAACACATGTGAGACAAACACCGTCACAGAGTAACTTGACGGGACACACTGCAAAACTAAGTCAAACACTTTATTTACACTTCTCGCGCAACAAAATCAGATCAGGCATCTCGCCATTACAATGTCGATGCCGCAATATAATTTCTCAGTAAATCAATACAATGGGTACACTCACAAACCTATACCACAGCCGCACAGTCTCCTACCCTCACACAAGATTTACTATCAATTCGCATTCAGACGCAGCAGTCATACGAGCTTCTCTCAGACCCGTCCGTACTGTCCGACAATCCCAAGCAGTCTGGTGTTTCTCGCTGTGAGTTCTTGCCAGGCAGGATTGTGTACCGGCGTGGACTTCATGCGTCACGCCTGTACTGGCTTGACCGCTGTCCGGTTAGTCCCGCTCACAGGCGAACCTGTGGACAGGTAAATTGTATTCGTCTGGCGCCGTTGACGACGCCGCGGCACAACTACAGGGGAGATTATGACAATGCTGTGTTTGGTATACTTTACTTCCAAGACATTTCCTGGTACCAAATTGAGTCTGGGTCGATCTGGCAGCCCATATCGATTTAAAACAAAACCGCTCTGATGTGGGTCCGGACCCATGGCTCACTACGTCACTGCGTCTCCCATATAAATTGTGCAGACACAAATACCAGCAAGTTCACTTTTGAGTCTTCCGCTCAGTATATACCAATAAGCCGGTCTTTATTGGCCCAATGCACTAGCTGTTAAGTCTGGGATACAAATAATAATTTGAAGAGTTTTCCACCTTGTTGAACTTTCTCCTGGGTGAGTGGACCTATATGTGGTCTGACATTTTCTTGATGGCGTAGTACTCCTGTAGTCGACCAACCTAAATGTTTACTTCAAACTGCTCCCGGAGGCATCAACACAGCCTCACAGTACGATGCCAGATTTACATTCTCATCGTTCTTCTAGGAATAGTTCAAGTACATTCGCTGATAATCTCTCTCTCTCTCTCTCTCTCTCTCTCTCTCTCTCTCTCTCTCTCTCTCTCTCTCTCTCTCTCTCTCTCTCTCTCTTTCTCTCTCTCTCTCACTCACTCTCCCCCACACACACTCCATACCCCAAAGAAAAAAAAGCCGTATGCATAAACTTTCCTGGTGATAACGAAACCACGAATGTATTGGCTAAAGTCGCAGAAAAATATTTACATTACATTAAAATACGCTTTGATTCAGGATTGTAGTAATGCACCCTGATTCATCCCAGTAACCATTGCTGTCCAGGATGTCTTCTTCATTTGCGAACCGAGAGGGCTTTTTCCAGGACAAGGAATTCGGTAGATTTTGCATTCCGCAACCTGGACATCCACTGTGAGCTGGACTCTCGGGAAAACCAAACGGTCGTGTATTCTGGTCTAGAATAGACCGGGTGAACACTCTTGTGCTGTAGTTACGCTTGTGCTGCCTATGACTACTTGTCTGTCAACTCGAATCATTCATTTCACACCAGCAAAGATTCTTCTGTCTCAGTGTGAATCGAACGAATGAGTTGGTCCTCATCAACATATTTGGAGCGTCCTTTAGAGAATGTATCGACCCATTTATGTACTACTAGCTGACCCTGCCCGGCTTCGCCCAGACCCTGGTGGGGAGCATCTCATTTAATTCATATAAGTAGTTATATAAGTTCTCGTTCCCGTTACCGACTGTCTGTCTGTCTGTCTGTCTGTCTGTCTGTCTGTCTGTCTGTCTGTCTGTCTGTCTGACCCGGCCCGGCATTGCCCAGCTCCTGGTGTGGAGCATCTCATTTAATTCATATAAGTAGTCATATAAGTTCCCGTTCCCGACTGTCTATCTGTCTGTCTATCTGTCTGTCTATCTGTCTGCCTGACCCTGCCCGGCTTCGCCCAGTCCCTGGTGGGGAGCATCTCATTTAATTCATATAAGTAGTCATATAAGTTCTCGTTCCCGTTACCGACTGTCTGTCTGTCTGTCTGTCTGTCTGTCTGTCTGTCTGTCTGTCTGTCTGTCTGTCTGT
>JACEFZ010028120.1:0-107500 GCA_014155875.1 Cepaea nemoralis
AATTACACGATTCATCGTTCTCTAGCAATCATGTATATTTACAGTTTACTACTAGTTGTCCCGATTACTACACGGTCCGTTGTAAACATGCCCTAGTTCGTATCTTTCCTGTGTTACAAATAAATACTTTTTCTGCCTGTCTGAAACGTGAACTCTGTGCGATGAAAATGGCACACATTCGCTCTTCGGTGGTCTCGTAAGAGAACTCGCCTCGTCCTGCTTCCAATGACTTTTAGGAGTTTCATGTCAACATTATAAATTGAGCATCTTTGTTTTTTTTTGGTTTTTTTTTGCATGTCCCTTACAGGACGTTGCAGTCAAAATCAGCATTTTCAGCTGCTGTTGACGTACTAGGCAAGATTATGCTTAGTAGTTTGCCATTGCTTTATGAGCGGCCGGCTCACATACCCCGTAAGTTACCAACGTGGCGAGAACCGCTACCGATTCTCGAGCAGGTTATGTTACTGACGAGAATATACGGGATTATGGTTGAGCATCTTGTTAGTATCTATTTCCCATTCAGATTGATTTTCGCCAGATTTCATTTGAGTAAGCGACACTGTTTTACATCAAATTATCGTCTGAAATAAGTGGTTTCAGTCTCTCTCGGTTCTCACTGTTCATGTTTATAACAATTCTTTCTGTACTGTCTATGACTAGATATTTCACTGAGATGTATGTCTCTATTGACATGCAATCGTCTTGTAACCAATTACAGTGGAGTCCACTTAAGTCGAAATCGGATAACTAGAATTTCGCTTAAGTCGACGTTATTGGCTTGGGCCCAGCCATTAACCTTCTTTATCTTTGTATAGAAAGTCCTGATAAGTCGAATTCGGTTAACTCGAATTTTCGGATTAGTCAAACATAAAAATGAATACCGACTATATACGTGTTCACGTTTAAGTCGAA
The DNA here is from genome assembly GCA_014155875.1 of Cepaea nemoralis. Taxonomy (NCBI): domain Eukaryota; kingdom Metazoa; phylum Mollusca; class Gastropoda; order Stylommatophora; family Helicidae; genus Cepaea; species Cepaea nemoralis. Next base: position 913 of record JACEFZ010028120.1, read on the forward strand.
CTGTTCATTTCACAGCCAGTTTCGCGAAAGAATTATTTGTAGTCAGCTCGGAGAACAACAATCGATACAGTATATACGATATCTCGCTACATGTCAAAAATGGCGGCTAGTGGACGAAAGCTTGCTACTTTAACTTTAAAAAGAAAGATTGAGCTGTTGAAAGAGGTTGAACATTGTGGGAAGAAGAAAGGAACTGCAATTAGATCGGCAATTGTACCAGTAAATAAGCCTTATTGCGAAAGCAGGAGAATTTGCACGTCTTGGAGGTCAGACAGACTGGAATTGTAGTGCTGACTGGTTGGATCGTTTCACAATACGACATTGCATCACGTACAAGAATGTGTGTGGAGAGAAACAGTCAGTCGACGAAGCTATGTCTCCCTCATGGATAGAAGACGTGCTCAAACCTGCTTTAGCGAAATGTAATTATGAGGATGACTGCGGAATGCAAGCACAACCTGTATCGCAGTCAGATATTTTGACATGGATTGACAAAATTGACATTTACATGACTGGATGTTCAGATGATGCAGTCTCACCATTTTGTGCCTTTAAACAGGCCATGGGAAGACATTTTTCACAAGTCATGAAGCTAAGCAAAAGCACAGACATTTTCTTTAATTAATTTGGAAATTTTCAAAATTAAACATTTCAACATTTCTGATATTGTATTGCTATTTATTTGTTCACTAACTGAGTTTCCTAAGTGGTACAATCATTTTACTCAATGCTACTGCATGGTAATAGTGTGCGTGACATCATGGGAAAAAATTTACATTAGTGTAAAAAGTAGAATTTCTGATAAGTAGAACAAATTCCTTCGGCCCCTGTGACTTCTATTTATCCAGACTCCACTGTATCTTACGAACGCCGCCTTTTTTCCAAGGTGATGTTCTCCTTATCACTAGAATAGCATTCGTTTAATTGACGTGACGTACGGAGGTTTTCCCATGTTGTCAAGCACTTTATATAGACAGTTTTTTTTCCTGTTCTAGTTATAAACAGCTTTACTTTGATTATTTTGTCTTGAACACCGCTTTCAGTTCAGATTCTGTCACTGCTGCAATTGTAGGCGAAAATGCACTAGTCGCAGACATTTTACCTTTATCATCAACTTTCGTTTCGCCATGTAGACTGCTTTGTTTCTATTTTCTTCGTCTAGGGTTTAGGTATCCCAGTTCTTCAAATGTCCACTCTGAGCCTCCCACATATGCCATAGAGTTATACGCCATGTGAAGTATATTGTGGGGCGTATTCTCTGGCATGGATTGCACTAATGTATGCCGACTGACTATCTGCCCATCTGCTTGTAAGCCACCGTGATATTTGTATCTAACACTCTGAGGGCAAGTTTCAAATTCCAAAGTCGGTCGGCCAGTATAGCCTGGCATAGCACGAAGCTATCCAGCAGGCGACCAGTGGAAGTGACATGGTGGTTAGTAGCAAATATACATGGATTAAGTAGGTAAGGAACCTACGTCTGGTCTAGCAAACCGGTAGGGAATTTACTTGATCCTACAAATTCTGCTCAAGATTTGTGGAGAACATTGAAGGAAAGGTTCTAGTCACGGCGCTGGAACTTCAATTAACTCTCCCCACGACGCCTAACAGCATAAGTGGAAGAAACAAAAAGTGGGTAAATATCCACTGCTGTAAATATCACTCAACATTTTGGATAATATATCTACTCCAAATTCTCCCGGTACTTTTAATTCTCTATTGTGATTTCATCTTGCCCAGCTGTTTTTCCTTTCTTCATATGTTTTACAGCGTCAGCGACTTCTTCTTTTAGAATAGGTGGACTATCAACGTCTCACGTGGTGCGTTTGTCTTGTGTCGTGACAAGTAGTGAACATGTGCAGTAAAGTCAAATGACTCTAAGAAACATGTCAATGCTTTAAATAAATTTGTTACAGATTTATCACAGTATAATTACACAATCTGTATACAAATCATCAATGTGCTCGTTCGCTCACAACATAGCACCTCAGCTCACACAAACTAGCGCACACGCAGTATCGCACAATAACGCTCTCAGTGCTATCAAACAATGGTAGCGCTTACACAGTTCACTCGCTCTAGCAATCGTAGCTGTTATACAGTTCACTCGCTCTAGCCAACACTCGGACACATCCTCTCTTGTTCACAGTCCAGTCCCGTCTCCCCAGGTTTCGTCCTAGGTCTAGCGTCACGTGGGCTCTGACCGCGTGCCGTCTCACGGTCCCCGTGTCTTTCAGGCTAGTCGTGGTCTCTAGCGCGTCTTAGGAAAGGGGTCTCGATCTTTCCGTCACCTCAGGTCAGTCCGTCCGTTACTAGCTGTTGTCTCCCTTACTGCAGTCTAAGGGTGACCTGTCCTGCCTATTATTTCCATGTCTTGTCCACTATGATGCCGTCTCCCTGGTGATGTCACTATGATAACGGCCGAGCCGTTAGCAGCTTTCTCCGCAACCCTGAATACTCTCGTGGTTGACGTGAGCGCACTAGAATTCGAAGCGGTTCGAGTCGAGCCAGTGACTTATGAGACTATGGAGCCGGTCGCTCAGAAAGCAATGGAAAACTACAGAACGTATACTTGCGAAGAAATCAACAATCAGCTGAAAGATGCTGATGTTGACAGCGATGTCCTGTTAAGAATATGCAAACATATGTCCACTATGTCCTGTCTCTGGGCTCTGTCCTCTCTATCATATTCCCAGAACGCTGACATGGACCGTCTAAGTTACTTTCTTCTGTTAATTCTTCCCTTTCTCCATCATATAATTCTCTCATTCCACCTCATCCAATAATATCTTTCCTGTTTTTTTTTTTTTATTTCAAACACCCTGTATTTATTCTTATTTTTTTCCCCCGTGAGCTCACTGATTTGTCTGTGCATATTTTTTGTATCTTTAATGGAATTTAATTCAATTTTTTTTGGGGACTTCTCGTTTAACCAACTTTCTTTTGCCTTCACATATTTATCATTTATTTCTTTATTTATCTTAGCGTATTCTTGTTTGTCATTTTTATTATGTTTTCTTTTGTCCATAATCATTAATATTTCTTCATTCATCCATTTTGTCTTAGCTAGTTGGCTTCTCTGCGGTAATATTTCTTTGCTAGCTTGATGAATAGAGTCCTTTAACATTTCCCATTGTTTATTTAAACTCTGCACTTTAGCTATTGCATCTATTTTTCACGGTCACTCTGTATTGTTCTTGGATTTCTTTATCTACTTTCAGAACCTCTTTATTAAGTCTCAAGTTCTTAACCATGTAGTTCCCTCTCTTCAATCTTACTTTTATTTGTCATGTGGTACATGATCACTATTACAGTCAGCACCAGGCATTGTTAAAAGACAACATTCTTATAAAAACCATCTGGAAGGCAACGGATAAGACTATAGAGCAAGAGGTAGACAACGATACAAGTGGAAAGATAACACCAAGAGATGGACTAACAGCAGTCTGACAGAATGTACAAACAAGGCAAACTGGTTTCAGACATAATTTTCTAATTCCTAATTCTATAAATTCAAAACATTGTATTCCCATAGCGATATTAAACAAAGAAGACTAAAAAAATTTTGCACGACTTATTGTTTGGCATAGTTGGCTGTATCTTACCAGGTGAATACTGAATTCTGCATCCAAATTCTATCTTTATCCTTGATAGAAAACAAAGATGATGATAATGAAATTTAGAATAAATTAACCATGTTAGTATATTGTCAAGGTGTTAGATTATAGTATGGCAGACTAGTGACAGAAGAGGGGCAAGGACTGAGAAACAGGACCTCTATAAAGGTATAGACAGAACAGAGACATCACCCAAGCCAGAACTTAAGAACAGTTATAAGACCAGACTCGGGTGGGGACACTAATGTGCCATGTTTAAGACAACAGAGGGACCAACTCCGGGAACAGGGGATGGGTATTTTAGGTCACGGGGAATATCGTGATGACGTAAACTATAATAAGACTTTAGGGGATGACCAGTACTAAGACGACAGTACTACGTGCAAAGAGAACAGCACGCAGAGTTGCTGACCACACGAGGGATGTTGACCACGTAGGAAAGCGACAGACTGAACTGCTTCAGACAGCGACAAGACGGCTTTCCGACGGGACGTAGTGTTTTTCTGAAGCCATTATCTATTGTTGTGAACGAATGCGATCTTAAAGAGAGAGTGATCATGTTTGATGATATGTATGTATATATATATATATATATATATATATATATATATATATATATATATATATATATATATATATATATATATATATATATATATATATATATATATATATATATTGTGTGACCAGTGATGATCAGTGTATTGATTTGACAGGCAGATAACGCCTTGTCGCATATGTATGAGTGTCAGGCTTGCCAGAAATAAAATCCGTGTAAAACGTCTGTACGAGCTGAAGTTATATTTGAGGTACGGATGACGTTGCCTGAATGCGAGTAACGCAAGACTGTGACAGGCAACGTGCAATGGTGTCAGAAGATACGGACTGAACGCATGCCTGAATGATAGTATATCGGACACATTAGTATGCAATGGTGTCAGAAGTTACGGACTGAACGCATGCCTAAATGTTAGCAAAGCTCGCCTGATTCTAATAATGGATAGTATGCAATGTTTGTGTTAGAGGGAGATTGCCAGCATAATGAAATGCTCGAATAAACGCAGTAGCGATGTATGCTGAAACGAGTTATTGAGTCAGAACGAAAGTTTGTGAACTGCGCCGGGTGACCTGTGAATGAACTGATTACCGTCGCAAGAGTGTAAGCGTGTGATTATTGATTGAAGAAATTTAGAGCAGAGTGAAACGTAATGTAACATTGTGATTATAACATATATTGTTAAAGACGTTTCAGCTGAAGATCAAGCCAGTGAAGACATGACGACAGACATAGACATTACGACAACTACATTTACACAAATTTAAACATAATAAACCACTTTTCAGCTTCCTGTCCAGGCAACTTATAGTGCATTTTGTGCATTGCTGTGTGATTTATTTACGCCAGATATTAATTGTTTGCACTCTATATACCAGATTGTGCATGAAAATGTTTGTACCTTCCAGGCGAGGGTAACTACAGAAGAATAGAAGCCATTTCCCCGAACGAGAAAAGATCCTGATCAACGTCAACAATCAGATAAGTACACATAATTTTGACCTGCATGATAAAGTGGCATCTTTATTTTTGATTTTCTCGCTGTAAATTGAACATTATACAATTGATTATCATTGTATTCATTAGAGTGCTTGAAAGATAGATAATAACCATGTCGTCACTTAATGAATTGATAGAGGCAGGTAAAAACCTAAATTACACTGGGGAAAAATTAGAACAATGGGTATAGAAGAAATATAAAGAGTACACCGATAGAAAAGCGGCAGCAGAGAGAGATGAAAGGGCAAAAGTACCGTTGCACCAGAAGGAACTCGCTGAGATAGCCGAAAGTACCAAATCAAAGCAACAAGAGGTAACGGAAACTAATTGACTGAAGCATATAGAGATCGCACCTCAAACACAGATAAAGATGAAAGAGCTCGAAATTGAGTCTCGTGTTCATATTGCTACAACTAAACTTAAAAGTAAAGAAGAAGAAAATAAGTTTGCCAGATACATAGGGATTGTGAAACCATTTTGCCAGGGCGATTCCATTTCAGCATGGTCAGAGAATGTAGAATACCAACTAAAAGTGCAGGAAGTACCAAAAGAACACTGGGCGATGATATACATGAAAAATCTTTCTGGGGAGCCTTTAAAGGTAATAGAATCCATCCCCCAAGACATTAGAAATAACTATGAGTATATCCATCAGAGGGTAATGCAGCATTTCCTGTTAGATGCCCCAGGGTAACAAATTCAATTCTCACAGCTAAAACCTAAAAGTAATCAGATGTTCATCGATTACGTCTCAACAGTGCAGGACATCTATAACAAATGACTTAAGGCTGCTAAGATTAACAGTAATTATGACAAACTTAGAGACCTTATGATTATGGATAATATCATTTCAACTATCCCCAGTCCATTTGCTAAGTTTTTGCAACAGGCAGACGTAGATTCTCTAGAACAACTAGAAAAACGGGGGTCTGCATATTTTTTATCAAATAGAGATGTTTTTAAATCTGTTAACGAAGAAAGTGAAATTGTAGCAGCCGCTATGGGCAAACCACAAAAGCCTAATAAATTTAGAGAAAAGAAAATGGGTAACCTACCACAATGCCCATAATGCAAATTTCAGCACCCACAATTTGCTATGTGCGATAAAAACCCGAATTATCCAGCACATTCAGAAATGATGATAAGGAAACAGCAAACCAAGAGAGAAACCTTTAGATGTGCTGTAAAATGTTTTTTTTTTTTTTGGCCATTGTTTTGGCCATTATTCCTCGGGCTGTACTGGAAGAAAGAGGTTGAAAACAGCAAATGCATTATTGGTTGAGTCATCATCCGAGTGTGAAAGTGATTTGGAAGAATTGTGTGAGAATGATGAAAATGTAGTGGCAGCAATTGATGTATTAAATTACAGTAACTGTACAACATGTCATAAGTTCCATGAGAGCGGAATACTCAAATGTGGGCATACAGTGCCGTTTTCGCTAGAAAACGCTAACGCAGCATTGGCCTCCAGAGGCAGGTTAGAGTACCACCACGGAATAGTCAATAACATGCCATGCAAACTCCTGATCGATAGTGGCAACACATTAATCGGTCTGAGAAAGGAATTGGCTAAGCCACAAGATTATACGGGAGAAGTTGTTAACTGTCGTACTTTTTCAGGCAGCATAGAAAAGTACCCGCTAGCCATAGCTAACATAAACACCCCTTTATTGACTGGCGGTTTTAAAGAACCCATGTGCGGTCTTGATAATCGGCTGTTTGCCACAGGTGAAGAAATGTACCACTGAAGAGATAGCAGCCTGGAGAGAAACCTACTCCAATCAGGCTGATTCCAAATCTAGGTCAAAAACTAGTAAACAACATGATGACCTATAGAACAAAATGGTACACCCCAGTGCATCCAGTGGTACAGTGAAAAACAACACCACACAAAAGGTCATACAGGCGCAGCTCGCCAAGTCAGACATACCACCATATTTTAAACAGGCCGATACAAGTGTAAGCAGCATACAGCTTGAACCCAATCAGAATGTTTTGGTACTGTTACCGGATGAGAGTGACTTTTGTTATTGACCTCATGGCAAGGGCCTTTTAAAGTGGTGAGAAAGCTATCAGAGGTTAACTATGAGATATCCTTGAATAACAAACTCAAGATATTTCATATCAACATGTTGAAGCACTATTACAGAAGACAAGACCAGGAGACAGAAGACCAACATAACGCAACCACGCCAGTTAACCATACTCCAGACGAACAGATTACAGACACAATAGTGAGCTACGTAGAAGACGAACACATTACAGCCACAGTTATCAACCAGACAGAAGAAGATGACTTTGAGTTACCAGTACCGACTGTAGAGAGCACCACGACAATTAACAACATACACCTGGGGCCGAAGATGACAGACGAACAGAAACAGCAGACAAGAGCATTATTGACTGAGTACAAACAAATTTTTTCAGACATTCCAGGAAGGACAGATAGGATACACCACTTCATTGTTCTCTCAGACTATACTCCAATCAAATGTCGACCATAATCTATCCTTCTAAACTATAGGGAAAATCTAGATAAGGAAATTCTTAGTCTAGAAGCTTGTGGGATAATCCAGAAATCCCAGTCTGAGTATTCATTTCCGATAATCTTAGTCAAAAAGAAGGTTTCCACCTTAAGACTCTGCGTAGATTATAGGAAATTAAACACAGTCACAAAAGATGATGCAGAGCCTCTTCCTTCCTGTGACGACCTTATCTTGAACATGTCATCTATTATCTTTTCAAAACTTGACCTAACTAAAGTCTATTGGCAATTTCAGATGCATAGAGATTCCATTGATCTTACTGCCTTTGCAACACCTTTAGGTCTCTACGAGTGGCTATAACAGAGCAACAGTTATATGGCAGATGCAAACGAAGTCGTAGCTGTATTTTTCGTATGTTTAATTTGACTGAATACATCGTATAATATAAAACAGCATACAAGACGGTGCTCTGTTACATGGCGTTTGTCTTCCGTTTGGCCTTCACAACGCATCTGCCACCTTTGTCCGCCTTATTAGGGAACTTCTGCATGGAGTCACAAATACTCAGACATATATAGATGATATATGCATCCATACAACAGACTGGACAACCCATCTACAAATTTTGAGACTCGTCTTCGAGAGAATAAAATTGTTTGGACTAACAGTCAAACCAACGAAAGTCGAGTTGGCGTTGGATGAGATAGATTTCCTAGGCCATACGATATCCAAGGGCCAGTTAAAAACAGATTAAAAAATTATAACCAAAATCTTGAATCTCACAATTTCTACAACAAAAAAAAAAAGAAGTGAGGAGCTTGCTTGGGTTGGTAAATTATTACAACAAATTTATCCCCAATTTGGCACAAATAACATGTGTATTTTCTTACTTGTTGAAATCTTCTGCAAAGATAAATGTGCAAGATGCTACTTTACAAAATGCAATGTTAAAATTAAAGTACCTTTTTAGTAATGTTCCTATCCTCTGCTTACCTAACCCGAAATTACAATATATCCTTAGATGTGACGCCAGTGCGACTACAATCTCGGGCGTACTGCTTCAGGAACATGAAGAGATCCTCCATCCAATCGTTTAAGTCAGTCACAAACTTACCACAGCCAAATCACATTATGACGTCTCTCAACTTGAGGCTCTCGCAATCGTATATTGTGTTACGAAACTTCATAGATATTTGGCTGGAACTCACTTTGTCGTCGAGACCAACAACTCTCCGCTGTTAGTTATGGAGAAAGGCCTCCTAAGAATAACATGATTTATCGCTGTGCCTTAATACTCCAAAACAATTCATTCTCCATAAGGCATATTAAAGGGAGTAGCAATACCCTTGCAGACCTTCTCACAAGACGTTCAGACATTGAAGTGTTGCAGAAAAGAGATAAAAAAACTGCCACAGTTACCTGTAGTTACTACCAATTAGTTCATATAGAAACTGTGTTAGTAATAGTAAGACAGAAGACACCGTGTAACATAAGTATCATTACATGAACTTACCTAGAACTTTAGTAGTGCCAGAACGCATGAACAATGTATTTATAGAGTCAGCTGGTGCATATAAACTGTTATACTACTATGAACAGAGGGTGACACGTTACATCGTCACGTTAGTTACAGTGAAAAGTGTACATAAACTATCGTGTGTGTGTGTGTGCCCTGTTCGGTTACTCATAATTTCAACTACCTCCTGGGTGATCCACGGGGGCTTAGTGTAATGTTTAACTCGATCTTCCTTAAATGGAACACACACACACACACACATATTTATTGTGTTTTGCGTTTGCTTGCTGTGAAATCAAGCACAGTCTAGTGTCAATGGTCATAATTTTGCTTATGGATTAGTCATCCCTATTATCAGTGTTCCCCCCCTCCCACCCCCCCCCACCCCCGCCATCAGATGATCCCACCCATACTTCAGAGATACATGTAATTTACCACCACAGGTCAAGGACGAGAAGTCAACATCTTAGTCAAACTGTCCGGTGTAGAGACTGCACCTCTTACTTCGGTATCAGCACACCGGATGTTTAAGAACATATGTTCGTATCCATTCTTTCATGCTGGCATCCAGAATAGTATCTTTGTGAATCGTTTTGTGTTTGTGTGTGTGTGTGTGTGTGTTCGATATCATTTACAGGACATCGCTGTCAACATCAGCCTCTTTCAGCTGATTGTTGATTTCTTGGCAAGATTACGCTCAGTAGTTTGCCATTGCTTTCTGAGCGACCGGCTCACATACCCTGTAAGTTACTGACGAGGAGAGAACCGCTATCAATTCTCCCGCACGTCACGTTAATCACGAGAGTATACCTGATTACGAAGAAAGTCGTGTAACCCCTAGACCAAGAAGACGGCTGTGAATTGTTTACAAAGATTATAAGTCTGTATTTCTTACTACACCCACTTACTCCACTTATTGTTATTTTAATGCAAGGCGTGTGAGTGAATGCCTGGAGTTAATAAATAATGAAATGATTGATAACAAACAAGAGTGTTTCAGTGTTTATTTATGAATTCATTGATTATTTAAAAGTACGTATCCGTAGGATATTACGCCACATTACTTAACCGAGTCTTGAGTCATTTTGCTTGTTTAGAGATGTTATCTGCCTCAGCCGCTGTTACTGTCTCAGTTGTCTCCTTTAGCAGCTGTTAATATTTCTGTTGTCTCACTCAATCACTTGTGTTATCTCTTTTGTTGTCTCACGCGTTATCTCTTGTGTTATCTCTTGCGTTATCTCTTGTGTTATCTCTTGCGTTATCGCATTTACAAACATAATTGTCAGGAGCATTCTCCAGCGGATACCTGTAACGAAAATGGCAAAAGTTACGGTTTATTTCAGCTGTTTGTTGTAGATTATATACCACTGATCTATATACCATGCAGCCTGTAGATTATATACCACTGATCTATATACCATGCAGCCTGTAGATAATATACCACTGATCTGTATACTGTCTGGACTAGATAATATACCACAAATCTATATACTGTTTGAATTGTAGATAATATACCACTGATCTATATACCGTGTGGATTGTAGATAATATATCACTTATTTATATACTGTCTGGATTAGATAATATACCACTGATCTATATACCGTGTGGTATGTAGCTAATATACCACTGATCTATATACTGTCTGGACTAGATAATATACCACAAATCTATATACTGTTTGAATTGTAGATAATATACCACTGATCTATATACCGTGTGGATTGTAGATAATATACCACTGATCTGTATACCATGTGGATTGTAGATAATATACCACTGATCTATATACCGTGTGGTATGTAGATAATATATCACTGATTTATATACTGTCTGGATTAGATAATATACCACTGATCTATATACCGTGTGGATTGTAGATAATATACCACTGATCTATACAACGTGTGGATTGTAGATAATATACCACTGATCTATATAACGTGTGGATTGTAGATAATATACCACTGATCTATATACCGTGTGGATTGTAGATAATATACCACTGATCTATATAACGTGTGGATTGCAGATACTCTACCACACCATAGCCAACCTATTTCACCCAGTTTGGAGTTAGGAGAAGACGAGGGACTAAACCAACAGATCTGTGTGAGAGGGTTTTCCGTGCCTCACAAAAGATGAATTGAATCTTACTAATCCTGTTGATAATGTTAAGAATATCAAAATGTAAAAGCACAGATCCCTCGAGATCCTAATGTCCCAAGGCTATTTTCTATAATAAGGTCCCGTTCAACTAAGAGAAGTGGAATTGTCCCCGTGCAAAAATAAGCCGAAGAATTTGACACGCTCATAAAACTTCCGCACCATATCGTCATTGTTAGTTTACATCGAGACCTCACTGAGACAGTACAAGTCCAGAAACCTGCGAAATATTAAACGCACCTGAAATATAATCTATGTTGGGAGATCTGCTTCGTAGGAACTCGACCATGGGTAAAAGTCTCTATTAGAATGTTACTGAACAGTTTGATACTTGAGTAGTTGTAACTAAAACAACCTGACTAGGCGTCTCAGGTTGCGTTGTAAAAATAGCACGGCGCAAAACGCTCTTCCATTTCGGAAGTAAATAAAGCCCAAATCTAGCAGCCGAGGGTTCCCGGCTCACTGTGGAGAATCTAGGACTGTGTGTTTTAATTTGTGTTCGTTTCTTCTTCTTCTTTCGTTCGCTTGAAACATGTCTACAACTGCAATGTCGTCTCTTGTATGAATCTAACAGTCTTTTTTAGTTCATTCAGCGGTCCATAGAGTTTATCTTCCACTGTTGTCTCTCTAGGCCAGAAGGTTCGCCTGGATATGTTGCAGTTTGGGCAATCCTGGAGTATGTGCTCTGCTGTCTGCGACGCCAAACCACATGTGCACATGGCTGAGTCACCAATCTTGAATTGTGTATACAAGTGGTTGCGTAATCTATTGTGTCCTGTTCTGAGGCGCAGAAGAATGACCTGTTCTGATCTGTCCATAACGTGGTAGTCGTCTTGAGTAAGGTTTGGTGGCCTTCTGACTGATTTGATCATTCTTTTCTTTTGGTGGTATGTAATAGGCACATCAGGTTGTTCTTCTTTTGCTCCTTCCTTAGCCAATCGATCAGCGCTGTCGTTTCCGGGGACTCCACTGTGGGATGGTATCCACTGTATGGTGATCTTACGCTGACAGCTAAGTTCAGAAAGTAGTGTCCTCAGAACTGGCAATTTCCCAGACAGGAGCGCCTCTATTACGGATTTTGCATCTGTCAATATCACTGCAGGTTGTGTACCATGGCTGGTATTTTGTAATTTCTCTGTGGCTATCTTGATTGCCTCAATTTCAGCATCATAGTTATGGCAGTACTTTCCTGTTGGAATTCTGGCCGTGTCTCTAGTATTATTTGGGTATTCTATGTACACTCAGTGCAATCTATAATATATATAAGATATATATTCTATGTACACTCCCGCTCCTCCATTTCGAACAGAATTTTGTGCTGACCCATCTGTGTAGACTCGGATCCAGAGGTCCTGTGGGTATTCATCATCAAGGAAGCTGAGAGTGGCTGTTCCTCGCTGTACACTGTTCTGTTCTTCCTTGTCCAATATTCCTCTCACTTTTGACTGGATTTGTAGCGATTTGGATTTGTGTTCGTTTGTTTTATAAGATTAATTGAAGTAAAACTCAGCCAGTAAACAGGCAGGGGCCTTCTATATTGTACCATAGTATTCCTAACTACTCTACCCTTTCATTTGATTCCTACATGGGATAGTTAGAAGTAGATGTTGGAAAACTATACTATTATCAAAGTGACCTGGTTAGAACGTTCTTGTGGACTTGAAGTTGAATAGTTACTCTATACCGGAGGATTTTCAAGTACTTTGCTTTACAATACTTCTTATAAATATTAATCCAAGTTATGTTAATAATACTGAACCACAACATTAAAGATAGGGGTAAAGCAAATTCAGTTTGCTCTACGAGAGGGATTAGTATACATTGCCAAGATCCTGTCTCGTTGGTAAGGAACCAAGGGTGTCAGGTCTTTGTCAGATATGACTGCGCTACCGTATAACAGTAGTCGGTACTACCTGCTTTCTGTTAGCGCCGAATATTGGGCGGCGCTTACCAAACCCGACACCCCACATTGTTCCAACGGCTTGGGGCGGAAGAGCGCAATTGGAAGGGTACAAGCCTTACCCTGGTGTGAGGAAATGCAACCTAAAGACAAAGTGTCATGGCAGGGCAGACCAGGCCCTAAGCCTTGGTTGGCGGCTGGTCTAGGATCGAAGCTCCGACAGGCAGACAGAGCATTGCTTTGCTGATCCGGCTGCTTCTGCAGCTTGTCTTGTTCCAGATGTAGAGGTGTTACCTTTCCTCTGGAGTAAACTAGGCAGGCCGAGAGAGGGATCATGCTGCATGGGCAACACATGATCTCTATATTTTAGCCCAGGCTTTGTGCTATGGAGAGGCAATAACTCCATCCCTGGTCTTAACCGGTCTCGGAATCAAAGCGAGAGGCAACTGTTACGGGTTATAAGTCCCTGTCAGTTGGCGTAGACATGGGGCGCCACGCGTTGTCTCTGACGGTGGGAGACACCTACAGGTGTCACTGATCAGCTACCGCCCGCCTCAAGCTGGGCAGCCCCCGGCCAATTGGGTGCTGATCCGCCACAGCCTGCCTGCTTCAATGGGTGCTTGGGGCTAGGACAAAATCTGAATCGCAGGCTGTAAAACCAATGCACCAGGTACTAATAAAAAGAAAAATAGAAACCTCAAGCTACGGCTTGCAACCTGGAACGTGAGAACCATGTGTCCAGGATTTTCCACTGACTTGACCAATATTGACGATGTGAGAAAAACGGCTGTGATTGATGCCGAACTCAATCGTCTTAACATTGATATTGCTGGCCTGCAGGAGACTCGCCTCGCTGAGGAAGGGTCACTCAGGGAAAACAATTACACCTTTTTTTGGAAGGGTAGAGGGCAGGCAGAAAAAAGGCAACACGGTGTGGGCTTTGCAGTGAAGAATTCGCTACTGGGAATGATTGAAATTCCAGCAGGAGGAAATGAAAGACTATTATCCCTGCGCTTGGCAACCTCTTGTGGTTTTGCCACCATTATTACTGCATATGCACCGACACTCGATTCCTCTGATGATGTGAAGGATTCGTTCTATGAGGAGTTAGACTCCGTGATCAAGGCAGTTCCAAAATCTGACTACATTTATATGCTCGGTGATTTCAATGCTCGTGTGGGCAAGGACTCGAGTTCATGGCCAGTGTGCCTTGGAAAATACAACATCGGTCGCATGAATGAAAATGGGCAAAGGCTGCTGGAGCATTGCACCAGAAATGACCTATGTATTACAAACTCCTTTTTTAAAACAAAAGAGCTGCATAAGGTCACATGGAAACATCCAAGATCCGGCCATTGGCACCAGCTGGACTTCATCATCACACGGAGACAACATCTGAACCATATATCATTGACTCGAAGTTACCACAGTGCTGACTGTGATACGGATCACTCTTTGGTTGTTGCAAGGGTTAGACTGAGACCAAAGAGAATCTACACAGCTAAACACAAATCTAGCCCCAGGATTAATATTATTAACACTCACGATCCTGAAAAGTGCTTTCAGTTTCAACAGCAACTTGAAGACGCTTTCACTGATACACCAGAAAATTGTACAGTAAATGAAAAGTGGGGTCAACTTAAGGAAACTCTTTATAAAACTGCCGTAGGGGTTTACGGCACTGTGGATCATAAGAGGCAGGACTGGTTTGCGGCAAACAGCCAGACTCTGCAGCCCTTGATTGATAAGAAGAAGATAGCTCTCTTAAGAAACAAGGAAAGACCAACGCGTAACACTCTGAGTGAGCTAAAGCAAGCTAGGAAGGATGTGCAAAAGGCTGCCAGGCAGTGTGCAAATGATTATTGGATCAAGTTATGTGAGTCCATTCAAATCGCAAGTGATAAGGGAAACATCAGAAGCATGTATGAAGGAATAAAGAAAGCCTGTGGTCCAGTGATCAAAAGAAGTGCACCATTGAAAACCTTGACTGGAGAAATCATAACTGATAAGAAACAGCAGATGGACAGATGGGTAGAGCACTATTTGGAGCTTTACTCAAGTGAGACCAAACTAGCGGATGATGCCCTCAACGCCATAGAGGCTCTACCAACTCTTGACCACCTGGACACACTTCCCACCATAACAGAAGTTAAGTGTGCTATAAATGAACTTGCATCTGGCAAGGCTCCAGGTAAGGATGGGATTCCAATAGAGGTTATCAGGAGTGGGCAAGACACACTCACTCTACAGATCCACCAGCTAATAGAGCTATGCTGGCGAGAAGGACAAGTCCCACAGGATTTCAAAGATTCAAGCATCATAACACTGTACAAGAACAAGGGCGGTCGGAGCGACTGAAACAACTATAGGGGTATCTCACTTCTGTGTATTGTTGGAAAAGTATTTGCCAGAATTGTTCTGCGCAGACTTCAAGTCCTAGGAGATCAAGTCTACCCTGAATCACAGTGTGGCTTTCGACAGAACCGGTCTACCATTGATATGATATTCTCATTGCGACAAATGCAAGAAAAATGCCGTGAACAGAATCAACCACTGTTTATTGCCTTCATCGACCTCACAAAGGCATTTGATTTGGTCAGTCGTGAGGGTCTGTTCAAGGCACTAAAGAAGATTGGCTGCCCACCAACTCTTCTGTCCATTGTGGAATCGTTCCACACAGGCATGAAGGGTATAATCAAGTTTGATGGTGCAACTTCTGAAGAGTTTGAAATCAAGAGTGGAGTTAAGCAAGGTTGTGTACTAGCTCCCACCCTCTTTGGAATATACTTTTCACTTCTACTGAAATATGCCTTTCGTGATCAGGATGGTGGTATATACATTCACTCACGCTCAGATGGCGGCCTCTACAATGCTCAGAGATTGAAGGCCAAGACCAAAATTAGGAGGGTACTGATCAGAGAGTTGCTTTTTGCAGATGATGCTGCAGTTACGACCCACTCTGAGGAAGAATTGCAATGTCTACTATCTGCATTCTCCAATGCTTGTTCTGAATTTGGTTTAACAATTAGCAAAAAGAAGACACATATTATGTCACAAGGTGCACATGGGGTACCATCAATCTTTGCTGACGACGCCGAACTAGTGATGGTAGACCATTTTACATATCTAGGATCAGTGGTAAATAGCAAATTATCCCTAGATCAGGAAATCAACATCCGGATTGGTAAGGCAGCAACAACAATGAACAGGTTAAGAAAAAGAGTCTGGGAGAACAGGAAGCTTACTGCCAAAACAAAAGTCCTTGTCTATCAAGCCTGTGTCCTTAGTACTCTTCTTTATGGCAGTGAAACCTGGACAACTTACTCACACCAAGAGAAACGTTTAAACAGCTTTCATATGTGGTGTCTGCGAAGAATTTTTGGTATTAAGTGGCAAGACAAAATCACAAATACTGAAGTATTGAAAAGATCAGGTTGTGTGACGGTTTATTCCATGCTCAGTCTTCGTAGACTTAGATGGATAGGACATCTTAGGAGGATGGATGATGGTAGAATACCAAAGGACATCTTTTTTGGTGAATTACAGATGGGTAAGAGATCTCAGGGTCAGCCTCTACTACGATACAAAGATGTGTGTACGCGGGACATGATTGATACAGGCATTGATAATGCACATTGGGAGCAAGTCGCCGCTGAACGTGTTGCATGGAGGGCAAAGGTCAGAAATGGAATAAAGACAAAGGAAAAATTATTGCAGACAAGTCACACACCGAACGTGTGTGACGTAAGATGGTGCATGATGGTGGAAATGACCACGTGTTTACATGCATCCACTGTGAACGAACATTTACAGTGCGAATTGACCGTATCAATCATATTCGCTACCTCCATGGGTAAAAGTTGTTATGCCTTTTTGAAGCACAAACTATCGTCTGTCACGACGGCAAGGTGCCAACGACTAGGTGTATGTATATTATAGATATGATTTTATGTGTAGGTCTTAGAAACTACACATTCATGATCGTCTATTTCAAGCTCTCAGCTAGAACTCCAGGTTACGCGATCCTGTTCAATGACGATTAGAGACCTGATGGAGAAAGGACTTACATTCACACAGAACACTGTCTCACCTGACTCAAGGCGGAATCTCATGCTGTAATCCTGTATTTCTTAAGTCATGTCATCAACATCAATCGAGGTTACGTATTAATTGTTGATGTAAAATTGTATTAACTACATCATGTCATAAGACTTTCATTTCTCAACACCACCTAGCGTATGTGAATGTCTTAAGGGTCATATCACCAGTTCACTGTCATCATGCTAGAATCCATCATGTTTTTGATATGGATATATAATAAACGATGTATTAGTTTGTTTTAACTTTTAGTTCTATCTTAATACTTTCCAAGTGTATGTAATTGTGTGTGTGTGTGTGTGTGTGTGTGTGTGTGTGTGTGTGTGTGTGTGTGTGTGTCACTAACCACACATTTTGAGGGCATCATCTTAGGCAGGGACGGGAGATTGTCAGGGAGGAAACCGGCCCTGCTTAATAATCAATTGACATATGTAAATCTTGGCATCTACCCTCCTCCTTCCTACTCTTTCTGGATACCAAGACAAATTACTTTTAACTATCTACAAGCCATTTTCAGCTTGTGATTGTGTATCCAGGTACTTGGTCTTCATTCAGCCTATCAAAGACATTTGTCCCGAGTTTTTCTCTCTGGGATCTGTGAGGGATCTAAAAGTGCACACAGAACTAAACACCAGTGTGAAAAACTATTTGCTACTGACACACAGGCCAGATAGATTAACTCTACTCCTCGTTTATATGTTGCCAAGTCTAGCTAGATGACCTCTACTGTTCGTCTCTCAGTTGTCCATTCCGGTGAGATGACCTCTACCGTTCGTTACTCAGTTGTCCATTCCAGCTATATGACCGCCACTGCTCGTTTCCCAGTTGCCCAGTCTATTTAGAGAAGTGGTTCTCAACCTTTTTTGGCCCAAGCCCCCCTTCACCATATGCTGAGAATGTCATTCCTCCCCTTTCGTATTTCCTCCCTATAAATTCCCCCTCCCCCACCCTGCCCCTACATACTATACGTAAAAAAAATGGAAGCTAACTTTAATAATACATACTAGAACAAGTTTAGACGTCTACATAAAACGTGATTTGTGGGCTTACTTGCGTTATAAGACGAATATCAAAAGGGCGAAGAGTTCAGAACCGTAAAGTATGGAGGGAAAAACAATATCAAGTAATCGGTTCTTGTATTAACGCGATCTTGAAATAGTCTTCATTCCCCCCTTGGAAACCCTAAAATCCCCCCCCCCCCCGCCCCCCGCCCCCCCTCCCCCCACCTTAGGGGGGAATTCCCCACCGGTTGAGAACCACTGATCTAGGAGACCGCTAGTGTTTGTCATTTGCCAAGTCTATCTAGATGACCTCCACTGTTCGTTTGTCAATTGCAAAGTCCAGCTACATGCCCTATATAATTTGATTTTCTGTTGCCCATTCCTGCTAGATGACCTCTACTGTTCGTTTGTCAGTGGTCCAGTCCAAGTGGATGACATATACATATCCCTACCGCTTTCTGTGGAACGCAATAAAAATATTGGAAATATGAACACAGTCAAGAAGAGCCTTACCGCAGTCCCTGGTGCTGCATTTTGTACGGTGCAAGTGTGGGCTTCTCAGGTGCCCCTGCAGGCATCACAATCAAAATTTCGTTACACGTGATAGTAGAAGTGTATGATTCCCTTTCCTGTAAAAAGATTTCATCATGACCTCAGATTAGTGTAACACGAGCCATAAACGTCGCATTTTTGTGGTTTCTAATTTTTATTTTTTATGTTGCATATCAGTCAGGTTGAAAAACATCTGATGGCTGTAGAAATGTGGTTTCTGAGGAAAATGCAAAGAATACCATGGACAGCCAGAAAGCCCAATGAACAAGTCCTTCAAGAAACAAATGAAGATCGTAAACTGATTAGAGACATTAGACGTAGACAGTCACAATTTTTTGGGCATGTTATGAGAAGAAATGATTTGGAGAACTTGGTGACAACTGGTAAGATCGAGGGGAACAGACCAAGGGAAAGACCTAGAGGCAAGTACCTGGATGGCTTGGCCTTGTGGCATGGTCTAGACAGAAACACGGAGCTGATCCACGACTCTGGTGATCGAGTGATAGGCAGAACATGACCGCCAACGCTTACCGGCATGGCACATGATGGATGGATGGATATCCCTTTGTCAAAGACTGCAACATAAGGGCCGGAGGTCTGCCCCAAGATAGTACACCAACGGGAAGAGTGGTCAACCTCAAATAGTTACAGTGATACAGTGCCCCGATATAAGGGCGGGGTAGGGGATAGAATGGGGGACTAGTAACTAGTTCTCTCAAGAGACACGGAGACGTTGAACAGATAGCTAGCACTCTGGTCACGACAGAATCACGCATACGGGATCGCCACTCAACCAAAGACAGCTAATGTCAGCGTGCCAAGCATCACGGCGCGCAGAAAGCCGAAGGACACGTCAAGGTCCTTCCGCGTGGTGTGTAACCACGCGAGCGAACTAGTCAGACTGGGGACTGACTTTGTAGAGAGCACTTGTTTAGTATTGATAGGAGTTTTGTGTAACCAAATAGATAGAGATAGCATTAGAGTTTAGAAAACTAGTGATAGGCAGTTCTGTGGCTTTGTGTGTGGTTTTGATAGCGACTGTTACGTTCTTGTAAAGAGCCTACGGCAATAAAATGTACCATTGAATTCCTCTCACACGACTTGCAAGTTTCTTGTATGGTGTGGGAGAAGTAATCTGATGATGCCTTACACATGAGTTGTTGACAGGCAAAGATTAATGTGGTGTCAGAAGTGTGGCTTGGACGAAAGTTCAAGCTAAAAAACACTCATCCACGGCTCTCGACTAAGTTTACTAGCATTAAATAGTGAATAGAATTTAATTTGTGTCAGTGACGATGACGTGTGCAGACTAGGCCAGGTTGCTAGCGAAACTGTGCCTATCGTGACGAAATAATGCTTATTTGTGTTTATTAAGATATTATTTACTTAAATCATGTGTTCTTCAAAGTTGTAAGTATTGATATTATTATTTTCTTTATTTATTCATGTAATTATTCATGTAATTATGTATTTATTTATGAATAACTATCAACTATGATTCATGGCGGAGCGATACACAGCCAGCAACATTATCGATTTTTGGAAGCTAAAAATAGCGCTGCGCCTCTGACGTGTTACGGTTGACAAGCGGTTGTTCTACGGCATTGGCAGTCAGCATCTGAATGTTTACAAATCGGTAACCTGCTGCCCGCCTGAATCGTTGCTTTATATAACCTATTATTTGTTTATTTCAATTAGTAATTGAATATATTTATTTATTTAAACAATATTATTATATTGTTATTTATTTCAAAGCAGTTATTGAATTTTTTTTCGTACTTTTTCTTGTGTTTACCGTCACGAGGGTACTACTTTCAGGCATGCAAATTAGACTTGGTCTGCACAACACTTGCATAGATTAAATTAGGTTAGTGACGAAAGGCATAAATAAGTTAGAACGAAGACAGGACATTGACAATTTAATATTAAGTTAACTATATTCTTTTTTTTTGATGGGCATGTCACTGTTGATGTATCAGATTGTTGAATAATATATCGGTTTACTATTTGTTAATTGTTGCTGCTCTGTAAACCAGGGTGAACAACATCTGAATAGAAGATTCGTGTGTGTGCGAAGTACCAAACAGGTGACCTAATTAGAAAACTCGTGTCTGTGCTCAAGTGGCAAACAAGGTGACCTGTGTTACCGGATTGTTGTTCCCTGATTCTCGGGAACATTAAGTTGAGTATACTCAATATTTTTGGCATGCAAAGTGATTAATAGTGCATCTCTTTTTCAGCTTGTGATGCATTACCATACTTTTGTCCTCTGTTTTTTGCAGGAATAAATTTTTCAGGTTATATACAAAGAGTACAATTTGCAGTGCTCAGATATTGAGGAACATAACCTATCAAAGAAAAATAAGTGAATAAACAATTCAGTGTAGGTCAACGCTATCTAATTACCTAACATCATGGCTACTCTAGCTGATTTCGTAAAAGCAGGCAAAGAAATGCAATACACAGGTAAAGAGCTAGAAGAATATGCTGATAAAAAATTTAAAGAAGCAAAGGATGCAGAAAGAGACGAACGCGCACGAGAAAGAGAACAGGAAAGACAACATCAATTAGAAAGAGAAGAGCGAGATAGACAACTGAAAAAGGAAAAGGAAGAACGAGATAGACAACATCAAAAGGAGATTGCTCAACTAGCTGAAATAACAAAACAAAAACAGCTAGAAGACGACAAACAGATTAAGCAAAAAGAATTAGAAGTTAAACAACAACAGTTGGAACATGATAAGACGGTTAAACAACAACAGTTAGAACAAGATAAGGAAATTAAACAGAAGGAATTGGATTTAAAGCAAAAGCAATTAGATCAGGAGAAAGAAATAAAGCAACAGCAATTAGATCAGGAGAAAGAACTAAAACAAAAGACATTAGATCAAGAGAGAGAACTAAAGCAAAAAGAGATAGATGAAATGGCAAGAGTTAAGGAAAAACAAATACAAGTAGAATCAGAGACACAGTTAAAGATGAAAGGTATGGATGTAGACTCACATGCAGAGATCTCTGCCACTAAATTAAAAAGTCAACAAGAAGAAAATAAGTTCAACAAATACAAAAATATTATCAAACCATATTGTAAAGAAGATTCCATATCAGCCTGGACAGAAAATGTCGAGTATCAGTTTAAATATAACCAAGTTCCAATAGAAATGTGGGCTATGATTTATATGAAGAACCTGAGTGGTGAGCCCCTTAAATTGATAGAGTCAATACCAACAGACCTTAGATCTAACTATCAGTACATCCATGATAGGATAATGCAACACTTTTTACTTGATGCCCCTGGGTATCAGGTTCAGTTCTCAAATTTAAAACCTAAACCTAGTGAGACTTTCATTGATTACGTCTCAAATGTTCAGAGTGTACTAAATAGGTGGCTTAAAGCAGCTAACATAGGAAAAGACTTTGATAGACTTAAAAATTTAATAGCCATGGATAAAGTCATATCCACTATACCATCTCCTTTTGCTAAATTTCTGCAGCAGTCAGACATTGAGAACATAGAGCAGTTCGAAAAGAAAGGATCTGCATATTTTTCTTCTAACAGAGATATTTTCAAGACCTCAAATGACTCTGAAGTAGTTTCTTTTGTGAAAGACCAACCTAAAAATTATCAAAGTAAGAGAAAACCTTTTCAGAAAATCGACCAGAAAGATAGGAAAGTGTCAAAATGTATTTACTGTCAACTTTTGCATGACACTTATTCTATGTGTGACAAATCGCCAAATTATCCGGCGCATCTTGAAAATGTTATTAAGAAACAACAAAACAAAAGATCTGCATACAGGCGTGCAATCAAATGTTTCTTTTGTTCCAGCTACGGCCATTATTCAAATAAGTGCCTGGGCCGCCAACGTATGAAAGCCAACAATGCTATTTTGATTGATACATCTTCTGATAGTGGTAGTGAGACTGAGTGTGAGATTGAAAATGATTTACCTGTGAACGAGTCTGAGGATGTGTGTTGTGTAAACGATATATTAAGTTTTGACAGTTGTGAACGATGTCACCAATTTCATGCAGACGGAAAATTAGAATGTGGACATACAGTACCATTCTCAACTGAGAATGTCAATGCAGCATTAGCCTCCAGAGGCAATGTGGTGTTCCACAATGCAATGGTCAACGATAGACCATGCCAATGTTTGCTGGACAGCGGCAGCACCCTTATTGGTCTTAGAAAGGAACTGGTGAGTCCAGATGACTATACAGGTGACTCTGTCAAATGCCGAACCTTTTCGGGTAACATTGAAATTTACCCTTTGTCCAAAGCCCGTATTAACACTCCTTTCCTTTCTGGTACCTTTACTTGTGCAATACTTGACAACCCTTGTACTGATTTGATTTTGGGTTTCTTACCCCAACTGAAACAATGTACTAGCGATGAAATAGCTGCATGGGAAAGATTAAATGCAGCTAATGCAACAACCAGAGCAGACACTGTAAAACATCAAGACACACTACAAGATGAGAGACTACTGTTGCTTTCACCAACTGGCACAGATGATACCAACAGACAGAAATTCATAGAACAGCAGAAAGCTGATTCTAGTGTGTCTCCATATTTAAAATTATTGAAAGAAAGAGCCAAAGTGACAAAAAATGCTTCATGGTTCTTTAAACCTAATAATGGCTTTCGGACTAGATATTTTACAACTGATAACCATGAGAATCAGCAAACGGTGCGACCTGTACAACAACGCCTAACTGTGCAAAAAACTGCACATGAGTCACCGTTTGCTGGTCACCTGGCATACAACAAAACCGGGGTTAGATTTCAGGCTCATTTTCATTGGCCAGGGTTTTGGAATGATATAAAATTATTTCATCGTTCTTGTAATGTCTGTCAACAAGTAGTACATAAAAGTAAACATCCTACAGCCGAAGTACAATCTTCTACACTGG
Organism: Cepaea nemoralis; assembly: GCA_014155875.1. Lineage (NCBI taxonomy): Eukaryota > Metazoa > Mollusca > Gastropoda > Stylommatophora > Helicidae > Cepaea > Cepaea nemoralis. The sequence continues at coordinate 24,721 of JACEFZ010028120.1, forward strand.
CTTCTAGACCTTTGAGAGGGAGGGTCAAATTTACCAATACACAAACAAGGGTGCTTGAACAATTGATCTTGGACCAGATCAAGACATACTTTTGTAACGTCCAGACAAACGAAATGGCAAGGACCATTCAAGGTGGTACGTAAGATTTCAAATGTTGACTATGAAATATCGATAAACGGACACTTAAAGATATTCCATGTCAACATGGTGAAACTTTACTTTTCACGACAAGAGACAGGAGTAGAGACAGACGAACACAGTGCACCCACACCTAATCATAAGACGACAGACATACATAGCGCAACTACACTAGTTAGCGAGACTAGCAAATCCGACGAGATGCATACATTTAGTGAGCTTACAGAATATGCATGATATATGTGTCCATACAGATGACTGGACACTACACTTACTGAAACTGACACATGTCTTTGACAGAGTGCGACTCTTCGGTCTCACTGTCACACCGAGCAAAGTTGAATTGGGCCTAAAGGAAATGGACTTTTTGAGTCATGTCAGTTCACAAGGTCATCTTAAAACTGACAATAGAATTATTACAAAAATTATGAATCTGACCATGCCTACCACAAAGAAGCAGGTCAGAAACCTTTTGGGGTTAGTAAATTACTATAGCAAATTCATACCAAATTTAGCGGAAATTACAAGTGTATTTCCCAATGTTGTAAAAGCATCTGTAAAACTAAATGTCAAAGATGCATTATTAATTTCTGCATTGTCAAAATTGAAAATCCTGTTTAGTAATATACCAATCCTCCACTTGCCTAATCCTAGGCTCGTTTATTATCATAGGATAGATGCCAGCAAAATCTCCACCGCTGCAGTACTAGGCCAATTTTATGATGGCATCTTCCACCCGATTTGCTACGTGAGCCGTAAGATCACACCTGCTGAGTCCAGATACTCCATATCAGAGTTGCAAGCCCTAAGCGTCATCTATGCGGTAAGGAAGCTCCATCGATTTCTGGTGGGTGTTCACTTCATTGTCCAGACTGACAACTCCCCAATCACGGTCATACAAAGTGGTCATACAAACTGGGCGATTCAGTCAATACCAGCATTTTTCAGCTGCTATTGCTGTACAGTGAGCAACTGGGGTTAGAATTAAATTGTAAAAAGACTCAGGTTATGGTCATCACTAGGAAGGAAGAAGTGCCACAATGTAATATACAAGTAAATGGAAATATTCTTCAACAAATGAATCGGTACAATTATCTTGGAACAGTAATAACATCTGATGGGAAATGCCTTGAAGAGATTAGAACAAGAATCGCCATGGCGAAAGTAGCCTTTAGCAAGATGAAAAACATTCTGACCAATAAAAAGATGTCAATTGAAACGAGAAAAAGAGTGTTGAGGGGATACATAGAGCCTGTTCTTTTGTATGGATGTGAAACTTGGACAATGAGAAGTCAAGCTGAAAAGCATCTGATGGCTGCAGAAATGTGGTTTCTGAGGAAAAAGCAAAGAATACCATGGACAGACAGAAAAACCAATGACCAAGTACTACAGGAGACAAATGAACATCGTAGACTGATTAGAGAAATTAGACGTAGACAGTCAAAATTTTTTGGACATGTTATGAGAAGAAATGGATTGGAGAACTTAGTGACAACTGGCAAGATCGAAGGGAACAGACCAAGAGGAAGACCGAGAGGAAAATACCTGGATGGCTTGGCCACATGGCATGGACGAGACAGGAACACTGAGCTGATCCACGACAATGGTGATCGAGTGAAATGGCGAGTCATGACCGCCCACGCTTTCCGACATGGCACATGATTGATTGATTTGATTGCTGTACTAAGCAAATTTTACGTTCAGACGTTTGCCATTGCTTTCTGAACGACGGGCTCACATACCTCCGTAAGTTTCCAGCGCGGCGCGAGCTTTGGCGCCACCTGCGACCATTTTTGTGGTAGTGGGGTGATATATAAGTCAACTAATTGTCGATTTTCTACCACAAATTTCAATCCTTGTTTAGCTCTTATCATTTTTCTTCTGGCTGGGCTTGGCGTGGTCAAGTGAGACATCGGAGTGGGATGGTAGGTAAAGTGGGCGTATCGGGGTGTCTTGATCGGGGCGTATGGGAGGCTACGTCTAGTGACGTAGTGTGGTGGTCCAGTGATCACTCGAGGTATAAGAGGTGGTGGTAGTCTAGTGACTTAATGGTCTAGAGACAACTTGGTGTGTACAACATAAAGATAGAACATAAATCATTGAAATAACAAACATACGATTCAAAAAGAGACATACATTTTTGGTTTTAAAAAAGGGGAAATCATATACAGAATACATTGATACTTTGTACATTACACAATTAAATGATGAGATGTATCGTGGTGACGTTATACTAGTTTAGAAAAGTGACCGCTCGAGGTGATGATGAACGGGGGTACATCATATGTATGCATAAATATGTAAAGAAATACGTGACCTAATTGACTTAAGAGGAGCGGGGTGTCTTTGTTGGTGTTGTGTAGTGAACCCGTGTTCTAGCTTCAAAGAAAAACCATAAAACATTATGCTCCGTGAGGAGCACAGCGTGCGTATAAATATATGTCCCAAAGGTCGTAACGCCCATATTTTTTGGGGGGTGGGGGTAAAACTGACAGCTGATTGTTAAAACAGCATCATAATTATACTGACCGTAATGTGTGAGATACGTGAGTTGTTGCTTGTCGCGTTCCTTGCTTATGTGTGTATAGTAAATATGTTTCTTGACTGACGTATTTGCATAATTGGTAGTGACCAGTAGTGTGAGGAGTGAGGGGTGATGACGGTACAAATTAACTCCTCGTAGGGTTTATGTCTGTAAGATAGATAGATAGATAGCTATAGAGAGAGAGAGAGAGAGAGAGAGAGAGAGAGAGAGAGAGAGAGAGAGAGAGAGAGAGAGAGAGAGAGAGAGTGAAAGGGAGAGAACGAACGAACGAATCAACGAACGGACTTATTTTCAAAGGGTAACAAATTGGGCGGTGGATAGGGCACAACTCGAGAAAAGCTGGGAGTGGTATAATAGACAGATAATTGACTGAAATCCATCAGGAAAACAATAGAGGAACAGAAGCATACCTACACACACCTGGGGAAGATCGATAGAAACATTAAATATTTAATATGGAGAAGAGATGGACGGCGCTGCATGGGATAACTACGAGTTGGAGGGCTTGGAATGGGAGGGTTGAGGGTCGAGACCTCAGTGGCGGATAACAAGGTGACCGAATATTAATAAAAATGATGATAATAATAATGAGAAGAAGAAGAAGAAGAAGAAGAAGAAGAAGAAAGAAAGAAAGAACGAACGAACGAACGAACGAAAGAACGAAAGAACGAACGAACGGACTTTATTTTCAAAGGGTAACAAATTTGGCACGCAGGCCCGTCTTACATTCGGCCCTTCCAATCACTCATCTTTCGTTCATCAATAATGCATATTACATTTACATAGGAAAAAAACATTGTCAAATGGATGTTGTAAACATGAACAATGCATACTCCTATGTTATAGACACATCCCCCAACCACACACACATCCCCCATCCACCCACACATCCATCCCCCACCCAACCACAAACACGTCTCAGGCACACATACATTCGCCCACCCATCCACACACCTATATATATCCCCACCCACACACACACCTCTCCCACCCACCACACATCCCCCACACCCACATCCCCCATCCACCCACACACACCTCAGGCACACATACATGCCCCTACCCAGCAGAAGAAGAAGAAGAAGAAGAAGAAGAAGAAGAAGAAGAAGAAGAAGAAGTAGAAGAAGAAGAAAGAAAGAAAGAAGAAGAGGACGAGAAAAAAAAGAAGAAAGGTAATTACAAAATAAACAGAGAATGTAACAGACAAAACAAACATTATTCAGAATATGGTGGATATAGAAGGTATAGGAAGTCATTACAGTTCCAGTGGCCAGTTGGTTAGCACGGCTCTGTTCCATCCTCTACCACTATCCTTCCTGCTAGTGCCGAACTGAATTCCCAATTCCCTAAGCCATAGCCGGACTTAACTCGGGTTAACGCAGATCTAAACTTCAGTTGCAGGAGGCCAAGCATGCATTACATTGTGTTCGTTGTGGTATGTCTTGTCCAGCCCAGCAATGTGTTCACCCTTCCATAACATGTATCATATATCTTTCACACACCTATGCCGATAGCATTAGTACATATGTCTGCGTTCAATATCTATCAGGCACGTATGTCGATGCTGGAGAAGTAATCTCTACTCTATGTGAGCGGCTGCTGTAGATCTAAGCACTGCCAACCCCTGTTTGCTGGGCCGCAGCATGTTATCAAGGTTGTATTTGTATGGCGCATTGCGGTCAAAGGTTATCCGCATATATTTCTGGCTATGATATCATTCAATGTGAATTCATTTGAAGTACACTTCCTGGAAGTTGACTTTGCCCCGCAATTATTCAAGCATAACTACATCCCAACAGCCGTGTCCATGTTCACCCCGGAGCTGGTGTCGATGTTCATCTTGGGGCTGGTGTCAATGTTCAACCTGGAGATGTCACCGCTCTTCATCATGGAGCTGATGTCAATGTTTACCCTGAAGCTGTCGTTAATGTTCACCTTTGAGTTGTCGCTAATTTTCAACATGGAAATGTTGTCAATGTTCTTCCTAGAGCTTACCCCTATGTTCACCCGGGGGCTGGAGTCAATTTTCACCTTGGAGCTGCTGTAAATGTTTATCCGGGAGCTGGAGTTAATGTTAACCCTGGAGGTGGTGTCCATGTACCATTGACAGATTGCATGTGCCGTCTTCTGTATTCAGGTGTTTCTTTCTCAGCTGTCTGAGCCATAATGCAGAACGCCGTTCTCATCACGAGCCGACGACAAGTGTTTCAATCTCAGAACATGCCTGTTGCTTCACACATCCTCATGTCCAATAAGTCTGCAATGTCCAGTGTCCATCTTTGTGCATACTCATGTCCCGTGTGTCTTAAATGTAATGTGTCTATCTGTTTTTTTTTTTTTTTTTTTAGTTTAGTCGTTGGATCAACATCACGGCACACGGGTTTAACCCATAAGTGCTCCGTTCTCCTCCTAACTAAAACCTGAGTCTGGAGAAACTTAGCTCAATGCACGAACTCCGTAGCATCGGCGAGGATCCTGAAATACTTTGGGTAGATTTTTAACTCGAAATTTTGCCCGGGCAGCGCCTTTAGGCTAGTGCACACTCATGTTCCTTGTGTCTTAAATGTCCTGTGTCCATCTTTTTGCATACTTATGCCCCGTGTGTCTTAAATGTAATTTGTCCATCGTTGTGCACACTCATGTCCCGTGTGTCTTAAATGTCCTGTGTCCATCTTTGTGCATACTATTGTCCCGTGTGTCTTAAATATCCTATGCCATCTTTGTGCACACTCGCTATCCTGTGTGTCTTAAATGTCCTGTGTCCATCTGTGTGCATACTCATGTCCCATGTGTCTTAAATGTCATGTGTCCATCTTTGTGCTGGCCGAGCACTCCCTCTCCCTCAGGCCACTGTGACGTGTACTGTGGTCAAGGTTGTTTAGTTTCAGAGACACGAGTCGACTGATCAGCCAGTTATATGTCGATGTCCAGCTAGTATTGCATAGGTAGCATTGGTAGCACCTTTGGTAAGGATGACTCTCCTGTCCTTTTCAGGACCCACCCCCCACTGGTCCAAGCGTGACACCCAGCTCGCACCTGTGGCTCTTAGTAGCTGTCAGCATGCGACAGCGGCCACCCCCCGGGCAACAGCTGTGAGAGGCTGGCTAAACCAGGCGTGGGTTGCCGATTTGGTTTCAAACCAAGCGGTAAACAAGGGTATGCCTACCCAGCATGTGAAGACAGGATTCGGCAGACTGCGCGGAAGAAATCATTCCTGATTCAACGGGCAAGACGGCGTTTACCTGCAAAGCGTTGTGGAACGTACTGAGCACGGCAAGGCACGTAGAGCGCCCTGGTCATCCACTGCACCTGTATTCGTCTCCAGTCGTCTTGACTTGTCTTGCCACTGGATTCAGATGGACTCAGGCGAGACACTGGGGTTGACGAATTGCGCAACGCTTCCTCACTTTAATCCAATTCATCGAGCAAGTCATTTTCATCCAACGTCAAATATCACCTTCAAACCCTGTGGCGATGGGCGAGCGGCGAAGCAGCAGGCGTGGGTACGCTGGCAGCCGTGGGTACGCTGGTAGCCGTAGTTGCAGACCTGCACACAGGCGGCTCAGGCCATATGGTCGTCTTCTACTGATCGGAGCAGCAGTGGGATTCGGCAGCCCCCTGAGCGACTGAGAAGCCCTCTATAGGAACACATTGCTCACCTCCGTAGAATGAGGATGGGGCTAGAAAAGGTGCCATAAACATTGTCTGCTCCATCACTACCTAACCAGGTAGCCGCGGATGGTGGATACTCTATACTGCGGTCCACAAACAAACAAAGAAGAACAGGTAAAGCTAAAAGAGCAAACCATATTCCCTTAACAATCGGAACTTGGAATGTACACACCCTTCTTGACAGAGACGGCGCGTGGGGTCCAGAGAGACGAACAGCACTGATTGGGAGAGAGCTGGGCAGGTACAACATCAACATTGCAGCCTTGAGCGAGACACGACTTGCAGAAGAAGGCCAAATCTGTGAAGTAGGTGCCGGCTACACATTTTTCTGGGGTGGAAGGAAAAGCGAGGAAAGATGCCAATCCGGTGTGGGATTTGCCATTAAGTCGCCCTGGTTGGCAAACTAGCAGGATTTCCAAAGGCTATAAAAGATAGGCTCATGACCATTAAGTTGCCCCTGCTGAATGGAAGGAAGCATGCAACCATTGTGAGTGTCTACGCACCAACTATGATCAATGAAGATGATGTCAAGAACAAGTTATATGAGGACCTGCACAATGTATTAACATCTGTTCCCAAAGGAGACAAACTTATACTCCTTGGGGATGTCAATGCCAGAGTAGGCACGGACACCACCTCTTGGAGTGGCACCCTCGCTCGAAACACTGGCACCTCATTGACTATGTCATCGTCAGGAGGAGTGACAAATAAGACGTTCGGGTGACAAAATCCATGTGTGGTGCTGAATGTTGGACAGACCATCGTCTCATTATCTCGAAAATAAACATACACATCAAACCACCACTGCGTCCTCAAGGGGTAAAAATGAAAAAAAAAAAACAACAAATAAAGAAACAAACAAACAAACAAACAAACTAAATGTCACCCGCCTAAACAGCAAAAAAATGCAGCAGTCGTTTGAAAATATGCTGGAAGACCGCCTTAAGCCAAATGCTGCAGAAACAGAATGGAGAGCCATAAAGGACATAATTTACAACACTGCTATGGAAATCCTGGGTCCAGCCCCCCGAAAGCATAAAGACTGGTTTGATGAAAATTCCGAAGACATCAACCAATTGCTGGCCGAGAAACATCTTCTCATCAAGGCATATTTGAATGACCCGAAGTCAACATAAAAAAATATGCCTTCAAAAACATTCAGAGAGTAGTGCAGCAGAAACTTCGGCACATGCGGGACTCCTGGCTGAGCAGCAATGCTGATGAAATTCAAGGCATTGCTGACAGACATGATATGAAAAACTTCTCCAACTCACTGAAAGCGGTCTATGGTTCTACATCACCAGCATCACCAGGCATAGTTCCTCTCCTCAGTACAGATGGGGGGACATTGGTCACCGATAAGAAAGAAATCCTTCAACGCTGGGTAGAGCATTTCAGCAACATCTTAAATGCAACTTCCTTCTTCGATGATGAAACCATCAACTGCCTTCCTCAAGTTCCCACCAATGATACACTTGATGACCTGCAAATCATAGTGGAAGTAAACAAAGAAACCCAGCAACTCTCCAGCGGCAAGGTATCTGGTCCTAACTCCATCCCACAGAGATATACAAGGCAGGTGGGCCGGTCCTAACAAAGCATCTTCACCAAGTCTTTACAAACATATGGGTGAACGAGACCATGCCACAAGATTTCAAGGACGCGTCAATAGTCCACCTTTACAATCGTAAAGGAAACCGCCAATCCTGTGACAACCACCGAGGCATCTCCTTGCTTTCAATTGCAGGGAGGATACTCGCCAGAATTCTTCTCAACCGCCTCACGGCCCATCTCGATCAAGGTCTTCTTCCTGAGAGTCAATTTGGTTTCGGAAAAGAACGAGACACTCTTGACATGATTTTCGCTGCAAGGCAGCTGGAAGAAAAATGTCAGGAACAGAACAGCGAAATGTTCTCCACTTTCATTGACCTTATCATGGCTTTTGATACAGTCAGCAGAGAAGGACTGGAAGATTATGGCAAAATATGGCTGTTCACGAAAGTTTGTCCAAATAGTGCGGCTATTTCATGATGGCATGCAGGCAAGAGTACATGAAAATGGTGAATTGTCTGAGCCCTTTCCTGTCACCAATGGAGTGAAGCAAGGATGTGTCCTGGCACCAACACTGTTCAGCTTCATGTTTTCAGCTATGTTGACGAATGCCTTCGAGAACAACGACATTGGAATAGACATCAACTACCGCATGGATGGAAAGTTATTCAATCTCAGAAGGCTGAAAGCTAAAACCAAAATTAACAGCGACATCGTCAGAGAGCTCCTGTTTGCTGATGATTGCGCTCTATACGCCAACTCAGAGGCGGACATGCAACATAATGTTTCAGCTTTCTCACATGCCTGTGCCAACTTTGGGCTCAATATCAACTTGGAGAAGACTGTAGTTATGTACCAGCCAGCTCCAGGGAATCATCACACTGTGCCGAATATTAAAGTGAATGGTCATAGTCTAAGTGTTGTTGACCTATCTTAGCAACACTGTGTCACAAGCTGCCACAATTGATGACGAAGTGAATGCAAGAATCCCTAAGGCCAGCGCGGCCTTTTGCAGACTGTACAAGAATGTATGGGACAGAAATGGAATAAGCCTGCAAACAAAGCTAAAAGTCTACAAAGCAGTTGTATTATCCACACTGCTATATGCTTGTGAAGCCTGGACTGTTTATCAGCGACACCCTAGGAAATTAAACCACTTCCACACAGTCTGCCTCAGGAAGCTACTGAAGATTCAATTTCAAGACAAGATCCCAGACACTGAAGTCCTAGAAAGAGCGTCCATGCCCAGTATCCACATTCTACTAATGAAGAATCAGATTCGCTGGGCTGGTCACTTGACTCGCATGACAGATCACAGGCTCCCTTAACGAATATTTTGTTAATTTTATTTATTATTATTTATTATTATTTTATTGTTTAATTTTTTATATAAATTGATAATTTATTAATTATTATTTTATTTATTATTATTTAATTGTATTATGTTAAACATTGCCTCAACGAGTCATGTATTATTGATTATTTTTCATGCGTTTTAATTCTTATTGTTCTTTTGTTGTCTAAGAATTGCTTCATAAGAGATGTTGAATGAAACAATCCATCCATCCATCATGTGCCATGCCGGTAAGCGTGGGCGGTCATGTTCTGCCATCTCACTCGATCAACAGAGTCATGGATCAGTTCCGTGTTTCTGTCTCGACCATGCCACAAGGCCAAGCCATCCAGATACTTGTTTCTAGGTCTTCCCATTGGTCTGTTCCCCTCGATCTTACCAGTTGTCACCAAGTTCTCCAAATAATTTCTTCTCATAACATGCCCAAAACATTGTGACTGTCTACGTCTAATGTCTCTGATCAGTTTACGATCTTCATTTGTTTCTTGAAGGACTTGTTCATTGGTCTTTCTGGCTGTCCATGTATTCTTTGCATTTTCCTCAGAAACCACAATGAAACAATGCATGAGAGGAAATAGAGAAGAAGGGCAGAATGTCAGACGGGAGTTGCATTGTGGTAAACGCTCCCAAAGCGGCCAGAGGAAACGCTTTAAAGACACTATGAAAATCTCACTGAATGCTTTTGGAATTCATCATGACAGCTGGGAGACTGCAGCCAGAGACCTAAATTCGTGGCGTGCATCATTACGCAAGGGTGCAGTCACGCGTGAGGCAACCAGGACTGCAAGAGCTGTGAAAAAAGGCAGGACAGAAAAACCACTGCAGGAAATCCTCCTCCAGAAAAGTCAAGCATTCTTTGTCCACATTGTCAAAGAACATTTCGAGCCAAAATAGGCCTTATCAGCCATCTTAGATCTCACGGCTCCATACCTTCAACCCCACTGGATGAAATGAATGGTTCTCATCATGCTTTATAAACAAACAACAACATATTGCATAGACACTTAACACGGGTTAACCTCTGTATTGTCATGTCAGCATTAGTAGTATATAGGTACAAAAGCCGCCCGTTTTGAGGCGCAAAATGAGGCGCACATTCCCTATATAAATCAACCATTTATCGAGTTTGAGGCGCAAATTGCAATCTACTTTTAGCTCTTATCGATTTTGCGCCTCAAAGGGCGATAACTCCTTTTTTATTTTACAGTGGGCGTGGTCTAGTGATTCATCAGAGGGGATGTCGTCAAGAGGTGGTCAAGAGGTGGTCAAGTAGTGGTCAAGTGACCCCTTAAATTGTCAGGGAAAGTGGGTGTAGTAAGTTGGTGATGATCGTGAGGTGGTCAAGTAATGGTCAAGGGGTGGTCAAGGGGTGGTCAAGTGGTCAAGGGGTGGTCGAGTGACCACTTAAATTGTAGAGGAAGGTAAGTGTAGTGACATGGCGTTAATTAAAGTGTCAATGATGTGGTCAAGTGGTGGTCAAGTGGTGGTCAAGTAGTGGTCAAGTGGTCGAGTGACCACTTAAATTGTCGGGGAAAGTGGGTGTAGTAAGTTGGTGATCATCGTGAGGTGGTCAAGTAGTGGTCAAGGGGTGGTCAAAGGGTGGTCAAGTGGTCAAGGGGTGGTCAAGTGACCCCTTAAATTGTAGAGGAAGGTATTGTAGTGATGTGGTGATCATCGTGAGGTGGTCAAGTGGTGGTCAAGTAGTGGTCAAAGGGTGGTCAAGTGGTCAAGGGGTGGTCAAGTGACCCCTTAAATTGTAGAGGAAGGTATGTGTAGTGATGTGGTGATGATCAAGAGGTGGTCAAGTAGTGGTCAAGTGGTGGTCAAGCTGTGGTCAAGTGGTCAAGTGACCCCTTAAATTGTCAGGGAAAGTGAGTGTAGTAAGTTGGTGATGATCGTGAGGTGGTCAAGTAGTGGTCAAGGGGTGGTCAAGTGGTCAAGAGGTGGTCAAGTGACCCCCTAAATTGTATGGAGGGTACAGTTAGTGATGTGTTGGTGGTTAAATTGAGTGATGGCGTGGTCAAGTAGTGGTCAAGTAGTGGTCAAGGGTGGTGCTGTTGTGGCGCTGCCTCATTTGTTATACTTTATATTTTTGTTTATATGACGTCATGAGTAATATCGCTTGTGGGAGCATATATTTTCATAATTTCCAGACTAAGGGGGGATAACTAATTCGATCTTTTCCTGGTTAAGCTGCCGCTACTTCTTCCAGAGGGGTGTAATAATTCAAGTCTGCGGTATCTTCCATTCAACGGAAGTTCATTTTCTCAACTTTAGCGCATGGGTAAGAATAGCTGTCCACAGGCAGTGTTAGTAATTGACCACCCAGGTTGAAATTCTAGCCAATAGACTTCTGCATTTTCACTAAAACTAGGCCTTAGCAAAACATGAACTGTCGAAGACATGAACTTACACAACAAAATTTATGATGAGGGCGTGAACTTACACAAATCTTATGCTGAAGAAATGAATTTACAAAATATGAACTGTCAAAGACATGAACTTACCTACACAAACAAATATTTTTTTTAATGACAATATGGGGGACACTTCTGTATGACTTGCGGGATACATTTGTATTTTATAAGGGCTACTTATCTATGGGGTGAGGAGGCCGTGAAATCACAAGTAGACACCTTTGTGCGCGCAGTTGGGACAGTTTGTAAGAGTAAGTGGTAATTTGGGCGAGGCTGTCGACAAGTTGTAATAACAAGTGGAAATTTTGTGAGCCCATGTGGGGAAGTTGTTAGAGTCAGTGGGTATGTTGATAGGGCGAGTCGATAATATGAGAGAGTCGGTGGACACGTTGTTGGGGAAAAGGGACAGTTGTTATGGTAAGTGTGTGAGTTGATAGGATAGGTCGACCGATTGTAATAGCAAGTGGAAAAATTGTTTGAGCCAGCGAGCAAGTTTGTAAGAACAAGTGGCCAAGTTGTGTTAACAAATGTTGGTACGTTTTTATAGGTTTGACCACGCTATTTCTTTACTTGACCAATATTTTTCCTATTTGGGTAACAAGTTGTTCCTACTTTTCATGAGTTTGGTTGAGAAATTTCTGTATTTGGCCGACATTGTTCGCGTTTGGTTGACATATTTTCCTATTTTTTATAAGTTTGGATGAGATATTTCGTTACGTGTATCATATTTTCCCCTTTTGGTTAACACATTTGCCTACGTTTCATAAGTTTGGTTGCCATATTTATAAATTGGGTTGAGTTATTTCTGTATTTGGTCGACATTTTCCCCTCGTTTTTTTTCTAAATGTGGTTAAGATGTTTCTGTATTTGGTCTAACTTTACCCCATTTGGTTGACAAATTTTTCCAACTTCTTATAAGTCTGGACGATATATTTCTCTCTTTGGGTGATATTTTTTCACATTTGGCTTTCAAATTTTCCTACTTGGCCAATACTTTTCCTATCTGGCTAACAACTTTTCCTAGTTTGCATATGTGTGACCGAACTATTTCTGCATTTGTCCGACATTTTTTCACATTTGGCTAACAGATTTTCCTACTTGAACAAGGTTTTTTTTTTTCACTTTGGCTAACAAAGTTTCCTAGTTTTCATAAGTTTGAGCGATGTATTTCGTTACTTGGTCATTATTTTTTCTCTTTGAGTAACACATGTCCCTAGTTGGTCAATATATTTCCCGTTTGGTTATCAATTTTCCTATTTTTTATATGTTTGTTTGAGATATTTCTGTATTTGGCCTAACTTTTTCCCATTTGGCAAATAGTTCTCCTACTTTTTATAACTCTGGCCGAGATATTCCTCTCTTTGGGTGATATTTTTTTTACATTTGGCTATAAAATTTTCCTACTTGGGCAATATTTTTACTATTTGGCTAACAAATTTTTCCTAATTTTAATAAGTGCGGACGAGGTATTTCTGTATTTGGCCGACATTTTTTACATTTGGCTAACAGATTTTCCTACTTGACCTAGGTTTTTATTCTCGTTGGCTAACAAAGTTTCCTACTTTTCATAAGTTTGGTTGAGATGTTACTATATTTGGTCTAACTTTTTCTCATTTGGTTGAGAATTTTCCTTCTTTTTATAAGTTTAGATGAGATATTTCTCTCTTTGTCTGATATTTTTTCACCTTTGGCTATCACATTTTCTTACTTGGTTAATACTTTTCCTATCTGGCTAACAACCTATCCTTGTTTGCATACGTGTGGCCGAAACTATTTCTGCATTTGGCCGACATTTTTCACATTTGGCTGAACAGATTTTCCTACTTGACCAAGGTTTCTTCCATTAGGCTAACAAAGTTTCCTAGTTTTCATAAGTTTGAGCGATGTATTTCGTTACTTGGTCATTATTTTTCCTCTTTGAGTAACACATTTCCGTAGTTGGTCAATATATTTCCCGTTTGGTTATCAATTTTCCTATTTTTTATATGTTTGGTTGAGATATTTCTGTATTTGGCCTAACTTTTTCCCAATTTTCACATAGTTCTCCTACTTTTTATAAGTCTGGCCGAGATATTCCTCTCTTTGGGTGATATTATTTTTTTACATTTGGCTATCAAATTTTCCTACTTGGGCAATATTTTTACTATTTGACTAACAAATGTTTCCTAATTTTAATAAGTGCGGACGAGGTATTTCTGTATTTGGCCGACATTTTATACATTTGGCTAACAGATTTTCCTAGGTTTTTTCGCTTTGGCTAACAAAGTTTCCTACTTTTCATAAGTTTGGTTGAGATGTTACTATACTTGGTCTAACTTTTTCTCATTTGGTTGAGAATTTTCCTTCTTTTTATAAGTTGGAACGAGATATTCCTCTCTTTGGATTATATTTTTTCACCTTTGGCTATCACATTTTCTTACTTGGGCAATATTTTATCCTGTTCGACTAACAACCTTTCCTTGTTTGCATACGTGTGGCCGAACTATTTCTGCATTTGGCCAACATTTTTCACATTTGGTTAACAGATTTTTCCTACTTGACCAAGGTTTCTTCCATTTGGCTAACAAAGTTTCGTAGTTTTCATAAGTTTGAGCAATGTATTTCGTTACTTGGTCATTATTTTTCCTCTTTGAGTAACACATTTCCCTAGTTGGTCAATATATTTCCCGTTTGGTTATCAATTTTCCTATTTTTTATATGTTTGGTTGAAATATTTCTGTATTTGGCCTAACTTTTTCCCATTTGGCACATAGTTCTCCTACTTTTTATAAGTCTGGCCGAGATATTCCTCTCTTTGGGTGATATTTTTTTTTTACATTTGGCTATCAAATTTTCCTACTTGGGCAATATTTTTACTATTTGACTAACAAATTTTTCCTAATTTTAATAAGTTCGGACGAGGTATGTCTGTATTTGGCCGACATTTTATACATTTGGCTAACAGATTTTCCTACTTGACCTAGGTTTTTTCGCTTTGGCTAACAAAGTTTCCTACTTTTCATAAGTTTGGTTGAGATGTTACTATACTTGGTCTAACTTTTTCTCATTTGGTTGAGAATTTTCCTTCTTTTTATAAGTTGGAACGAGATATTCCTCTCTTTGGATTATATTTTTTCACTTATAGCTCTCAAATTTCCCTACTTGGGCAATATATTTTATCCTGTTCGACTAACAAATTTTCCTGGTTTGCATACGTGTGGACGAACAATTTCTGTATTTGGCCGCCATTTTTCACTTTTGGGTAACAGATTTTTCTATTTGACCTAGGTTTTTCCCCTCCTTTGGTTAAAAAAGTTTCCCTACTTTTCATTAGTTTGAGTTAGATATTTTTGTATTTGGCCTAACTTTTTCCCATTTGGTTGACATATTTTCCTACTTTTTATAAGTTGGGACGAGCTATTCTTCTCTTGCTATTTGTTTTACATTTGGGTATCACATTTTCCTACATTCACATTTTGGTTAACAAAGTTTAGCTTTTCTTTAGGTACCTTGTTTAGTGTTTGTGTCAGCTTCTAGTGTTCGTGTCAGCGATTTTTCATTGGTTGTTTCAGTTTTCATTGTGTGTGTGTGTGTGTGTGTGTGTGTGTGTGTGTGTGTGTGTGTGTGTGTGTGTGTGTGTGTGTTATTTTGTTGTGTCATTTTTATTATTTTTTTAGTCACTGTTGTATCTGTCTTTGTATGTGTTATATTTTGACGCTTATGTCATTTTCCCCCCTTGTTTTTGTCCGTTTTCCTTGTTTGGGTCGGTGCCTTGTTATCCTATATGTTTATTTGAGTGGGCATATTGCGAAGTTAGTGAGCGCCTATTTGTCGACCGTGATGGAATGGACAACCGATGACCTCATAAGTTTTGTACGTTACACTATACTCGACACCATTTGCCTTGTAGTTACCTTTTAAGTGTTGTATGGTTGTTTGCTCGTAATGGGCATGCACAACGGATGCTGTCGGTTTGAGAAATGATCGATATCTCACAATGAGCCTTTTTCGCGGCACTGGAGACACTATCAATAAGATGATAGAGTGGTGGGTTATGACGTCATCACCTCTTAGAACTACAAAATACAGATATTTCAGTAACACCTTACATGGCATACAACACAAACTAGCTTTATACTACATACGATATACAAATACTTAGTGAAACAACAAGCACCCTCACTATTCTACTACTCCTACTATTACCACCACCACCACCGCTACTACTACTACTACTACTACTACTACTACTACTACTACTACTACTACTACTACTACTACTACTACTACTACTACTACTACTACTACTACTACTACTACTACTACTACTACTACTACTACTACTACAATTACTACTACTACTACTACTACTACTACTACTACTACTACTACTACTACTACTACTACTACTACTACTACTACTACTACTACTACTACTACTACTACTACTACTACTACTGCTACTACTACTGCTACTACTACTACCAATATTATTACTATTTGTATCCATGGTGTTGGAGATCATAGTTTATGGAGTGTCATACTGACCAATGTCAGGCGATAAGTCTCTTGCTGATGTTGGTGACTATTACTACTGGTGCTATTGGTACTATGAGTACCACCATTACATGAAGGTAATGCCGTTAATTGGGGATTTCTGTAGTGTGAGTCAACCCCGGAATTGTTCAATGGTGTTGGAGATCGCAATGTGTGGGTGATACGTCCGTTCGTAAGACACGTGATGATGATGATAATTAGTACTATTGTTGGTATTGCTACTACTCCTACTACTACTACTACTACTACTACTACTACTACTACTACTACTACTACTACTACTACTACTACTACTACTACTACTACTACTACTACTACTACTACTACTACTACTACTACTACTACTACTACTACTACTACTACTACTACTACTACTACTACTACTACTACTACTACTACTACTACTACTACTAAAACTACTACTACAAATACCACCTAACATGGCCCTTGATGATGATGAATAATATTACTACGAAACAACTCTACTATTATTACTCTACAACCACGATAATTGTAGACAATAGCGATAAACGTATTAGAACCTACTCACCCTGATCAGCGCCATCCTTCCCACAGCAGACAGTTCGATACTTCATGACTGAGACACCCCAACCTCTAGACCTAACAACTTGACCACCTCTTGATCTTGATACGTCCGTTGGTAAGACACGTGATGATGATGATAATTAGTACTATTGTTGGTACTACTACTACTACTACTACTACTACTACTACTACTACTACTACTACTACTACTACTACTACTACTACTACTACTACTACTACTACTACTACTACTACTACTACTACTACTACTACCATTACAAATACCACCTAACATGGCCCTTGATGATTATGACTAATATTACTACGAAACAACTCTACTATTATTACTATACAACCACGCCAATTGTAGACAATAGCGATAAACGTGTTAGAACCTACTCACCCTGATCAGCGCCATCCTTCCCACAGCAGACAGTTTGATACTTCATGACTGAGACACCCCAACCTCCAGACCTAACAACTTGACCACCTCTTGATCATCATCGTGTCACTACACCTACTTTCCCACCCAATTTAAGGGGTAACTTGACCGCTTGACCACTCCTTGACCACTACTTGACCACGCCATCACTCACTTTAACCACCACCACATCACTAACTGTACCCTCCATACAATTTAGGGGGTCACTTGACCACCTCTTGACCACTTGACCACCCCTTGACCACTACTTGACCACCTCACGATCATCACCAACTTACTACACTCACTTTCCCTGACAATTTAAGGGATCACTTGACCACTTGACCACAGCTTGACCACCACTTGACCACTACTTGACCACCTCTTGATCATCACCACATCACTACACATACCTTCCTCTACAATTTAAGGGGTCACTTGACCACCCCTTGACCACTTGACCACCCTTTGACCACTACTTGACCACCACTTGACCACCTCACGATGATCACCACATCACTACAATACCTTCCTCTACAATTTAAGGGGTCACTTGACCACCCCTTGACCACTTGACCACCCTTTGACCACCCCTTGACCACTACTTGACCACCTCACGATGATCACCAACTTACTACACCCACTTTCCCCGACAATTTAAGTGGTCACTCGACCACTTGACCACTACTTGACCACCACTTGACCACCGCTTGACCACATCATTGACACTTTAATTATCGCCATGTCACTACACATACCTTCCTCTACAATTTAAGTGGTCACTCGACCACCCCTTGACCACTTGACCACCCCTTGACCACTACTTGACCACCTCACGATCATCACCAACTTACTACACCCACTTTCCCTGACAATTTAAGGGGTCACTTGACCACTACTTGACCACCTCTTGACCACCTCTTGACGACACCCCCTCTGATGAGTCACTAGACCACGCCCACTGTAAAATAAAAAAGGAGTTATCGCCCTTTGAGGCGCAAAATCGATAAGAGCTAAAAATAGATTGCAATTTGCGCCTCAAAATCGATAAATGGTTGATTTATATAGGGAATGTGCGCCTCATTTTGTGCCTCAAAACGGGCGGCTTTTGTACCTATATACTACTAGCATTGTTGATTATCGAGAATCGAATTCAGCGTTTGTGACATTCTAATGGTTTCATTATTGATTCTTCTGTTTGAATGGCCCGTAGTTTGTTCGTGTACATTTGTGCTCATTGTATTTTCATACGTTTAGACAAACAAGTTGATGTTTTCTGAGTCTATTGATAGACAGGACCAGCTGTTCTAGTCTCTTAGCACTGTCTGTGAGGTATCGTCTGCATATCTGAGTTCTGAATGGACCAACATAACGTCTAGTCTGATCAGTTTTTATG
Organism: Cepaea nemoralis; assembly: GCA_014155875.1. Classification (NCBI taxonomy): domain Eukaryota; kingdom Metazoa; phylum Mollusca; class Gastropoda; order Stylommatophora; family Helicidae; genus Cepaea; species Cepaea nemoralis. The sequence goes on from JACEFZ010028120.1 coordinate 43,297, forward strand.
TTCCTCGTCACTTTCTCTGCCTGTATGTTGCAAAGTTTAAGGGGGGGGGGGGCGCTATGCAGTCGTCTGAACCCCCTGAACCGTAAACGAAACAGATACTAGAATCCACAAAGAGCGATGGTGAATCATGATCGCTGTTGCGAGTACGCGCGTGCGAGTGTGTGTGGGTTTATGGGCGCGCATATATATATATATATATATAGAGACGAGACAGTGACAGATGAAGACAGACGGAGGAAGGCAGAGAAGATGCTTAAACAGCTGAGCAACACATTATACTTTAACCAATGCCAAGTTCATCGAAGTGTAGAGAGGAATGCGGAGTCGAGATCACCGATGCCTGCACTAAGCCATGCAGCAGAAGAAGAATAGGAAGACAGCGTATAGTTAGTTTGGTTCAGTTTAGTCGACGGATCAATATCACGGCACACGGGTGTAACCCATAAGTGCTCCGTTCTACACCAAACTCAATCCTGAGTCCGTAGAATATCCGCTCAGTGCACAAACACCGTAGCACCGGCGAGGATCCTGACATACTTTGGGTAGATTTGTAACTCGGAATTTTGCCCGGGCAGCCCCGTTAAGCTACTCTTTTTCGTCTGTCAAAACACTCAAGTCACAGTAACAAGTGAAAGTACTACTAGCTAACAGTTATATTTGAACACTGGTTATTACCCCTTGCTGTGTGGTCTCTTTACAGTTGGGCCAATCGATAAAGAAAACGAATGGCTCGACAAACTCGAAGCTGCGTTGACAATCTTGTTGTCCTTGGAAATCATTAGCGGTGAAAGACTTGATGGTGTTAGCGTCGAAAGTCCCGGGTCTGTGTGGAATAGATGAATACAGTTGGCAGCTTACATCGCCTGCATACATAATTATGTCGTGAGTGAATAACGCCTTCTTATTCACTACATAGGTATTGTATCCACTGTTGTAATCGAATTTCGCATCCACTGTTGTAACTGACTATTGTAAATGATTATTGTGTTCACTAATATAACTGCCTATTGTATTCACTAGTGTAAATAGCTATTTCATGAACTGTTGCCCATTGTATCCACTGCTGTAACTGACTGCTGTATCTAATGTTGAAACTGACTATTGTAACCACTGTTGTAACTGACTAGTGTATTCACTATTACTGACTATTATAAAATTCCTATATGACATAAGCCTGGGTCATTGACAATGAGGTGAGTGACCGGGCATGAGAAAGAATGGAGATGAAAGTGGGAGACAGTAAAGTGACTGACCTAGCTATGAGAAAACAGCCAGTCCTGAGAAATAAAATAGTGAGGGTAGAGAAAGACCCCTAGTGTGGATGGGGCGAGAGATAGGTGTATTTGTGTGTTGAAGTCAGGAGACTTCAGGGGAGTTGAGTTTTAGATACCGAACGAGTCGGTAGTCGACGGAGAACGGTGTTGTGTGATTCTCCGAGCTGTGAATGCAGTCCTAAAACCCAGAGTGGGTTACATAGTGAGCAGAGGCTCCGACCCAGTGGGTGGGTCGTATTGTGGGAGATCCAGCCGTGGATAGTAGCTGGACTAAATGTCTTGTGAATTTGAGATTCAGCAGGTCGTGAGAAGACAGTGATGTGTGCTGGTTAGATTGTGAGGAGGATATTTATATTCTATGGATTATCATTATTTCTGGATGTATAAACATGTTCCGTCTGTCCGTGTTCTTTCTGGATTAAAAGATTATGTGCGCCAACTCAATCTTGTTTCATGACTGGTGAAGGTGCACTGCTGGGGTGAGTTATATTGCAAGACAGTTAGATATCTCCATTGACACACCATGAGTATCGTTACCTAGACAACGACCATCACACGACAATATCATGAACATATCATCGTAAGAACTTCGTGATATTATCATCAAGAAAGACGTGTGACAATCTGAGAGCTCGTCCGATCAAGAACAATATAGACATTGGTGTCATTCTGGGATATTTGTGGGCTCTTCGCTGAGAGATTAGTTATTATCTGTGACTTCGTTCCATCAATTTAGACTGTACTGCGTCAAGAGATTAACAGCAACTCTTTTGTGCGCGTGTGTCAAGGACAGAGTTCACGAGAAACCAGGTAAAATTGATACCAGGCAGTAATACTAAAGATAACAGACAGTTCGCGAGAAGATCACACTACAGGTAAATTAACGGCGGTCAGCACACGTAAACAGACGAGGCAGGGACGCCAGAGAATTAACGCAGACAGGCGCCTGTGTTTATAGGTTAACGGAGAGTGTGAGGTGACGGGGAGTCACTAGTCACGAACAGCGCGCGAGAAAACAGCGGCACACAAAAGTCTGCGCGGCGAGACGGGCTGGACATTATCCTGTCGGTGATAAAGACAGGATTGAAGAAAAATCAAAGATATTGACAGGTGTGTATGTGCGAGAGAAGCGCACTGTGTGTTCGCAGGTCGACAATTTAAGATTGATCGACGCAGCAAATAGGACGGGTGGAGACACCAGCGTCCAGGTACTGGGGAAGTACATGTTTGGAAAACAGAGAAAATTGACATTTCTGAATCACCGGGAGGGGTGACAGAACGGGATGGAAAGTGTTTTGTGTATGACGGAAAAGTGTCCGGTCATTTTACAGACAGTCAGTGTGGATTATTGTGACAAAGAAGACTGAGGTACTGACTTGAGGTGTCCGGCAAGGTCAAGGTTGGGGACAGTGGAAAGTTACTGAGATTTTCCAGAGAACTGGATAAACAACTTGTTTATGAACGAAAACCAGACTTTATGTTTCGTCTTTGTTGAACTGTTCTACTATCGTTATCATTACTCTGTCATGAGCAATCATTGTTACAACAAAGGATGACATGTCATCACCGCAGGCAGGGTTGCATTTCTTTGCCAAAAAGAACTGACTGTTCAGAGTTAAAGCATTGGACATGGGCTGCCAATTTTTCGGTTGAACTTTGTCTTTAAACGGCAATCCATAACATTTATGATACAGCAAAGCGCCATCTCCGCAACGAAAGGATAAAAACGTTTGGATTAGTACTGTGTTATCACCACGTCCAACGAAAGTAACAACATATCGAAAGAACACTTTGGATAATTACTATTTACCGTCAACGTTTTCGACAGTTGGAACTGGTAATCACAACGCGAAATGAAGTAACCACTCAACAAAACAACAAGTCGCTTTGCAATCTAGCGTGGTAGACATTTAGGAGAATTTAACACAGACATTTCCAGCATATTGTGAAAAATTATTTTTAAAAAAAACGAACTTATGGCGACGGATGAATAGGCACATATTTGTCGGCCAACCATTTGCACATTATTTTTTTTTGCTCCCATCGTCATATTTATTGTTGTCGGGTGTTACGCAATTATTTGTATGTGGTCCAGTGTTTGTCAAGAGTAGGGGATTTTTGTGTTGTTTCTCGAAGGCCGGGAGACAGGGCGAAAAGTTATTTTCTGAGGTGCACCATATATAATTTCTGGGAAGAAAATCGAAAGGTCGGTTTATTTGGTTCTGCAGGGACGGTCCTGAATTATATAACGTGCCAGTTTGTGTTTGACGTCAGATTTCTGTATATTTTTATGCTATAATTTTTTTTCTTTCTCTTTCTTCTTTTCGTTATATTTACATATGATATTTGTTGTGGTCGGATATATGTTATTATTGTGATCTTTCGTCATGTCTGCTGTCTAGTGGTCTTTGTCAGTTTATATTTATATATTACGCGCACTGTGGGTGTCCCTACACAAGCTTGTGGTTGTTACTGTAGTTTATTTCTTTGTGATCACCGTCTCCGTGTACTTGGCTTGTGAGTCTAGCGTTTTATAGAAAACACTTACTGTTATCATCCATTTGTTTGTATATGTATTTATATGTATGTTTAACAATATTTCCAGAAATGTTATACAACTATTTGTTATAGATATATGCGAGGGAGGATATTTTCCCTCACTACCTAGTGCTTATAGAGTGACTGGGTGAGTACAGAGTGATATTTTAGCACTACGAATTTACGTACACAGGGAGTTGTGGTGTACGTAGGGAAGTGACACAGACTAGCAGCAGAGTCTGTACATTTATAGTTGGCTGATTGACAGCAACGTGTCCACAAGTACAAGATGCCTACTTTAATGGAATATATTGAAGCAGGTGAACGAATAGGCCTGAAAGGTAAAGAGTTACAGGAGTATGCCGAAGCAAAAGAACAAAAACAAATGGAAAGAGAGGAGAGGCATAATGAACGCGAGGCAAAACGCCTACAGGAAGAAAAGGTAGATGAAGCTAAGCGTCTACAGGAAGAGACACAAGTAAAACTAGCTGAAATGGAAAACAAACGTCTACATGAAGTAAAGTTAGCTGAAATAGAAAACAAGCGTCTACAGGAAGAGAAAGAGACACAAATGAAAATGGAAATTGAGAAAGAGAAGATTAAGATGGAAGCTGAAATTGCACTTCAGAAAATTAGAACTATCTTCGAAAGGTCAAAGTGAGGAAAGCAGAAGACCTTCACAGTCAGTCACAGAGATTAAAACTGCCATACTTTACGGACCGGGACTACCTTGAGGCCTATCTTCGACAGATTCGAATCATCTGTGAAAACTCTAGGCATCCAAGGAAGCAGAAGTATGCGATGCGGCTGGGCGAATATTTAACGGGTAAGGCACTAGACACCATGTTCAATTTACCTGTAGAAGAAAGAAACAACTACACTATCTTACGTCAACGTTTGCTGACAAAGTTCCAACTAACTGAACATGGATATAGAACAAAGTTTAGACAGTTAGTGCCAGAGACAAATCAAGATTTCACAGACTTTGTTAACACATGTAAAGAACTACATTTAACAAATGGATGGAGCTTCGCAGAAGGTAGGGAAAGATTTTAATAAATTAGTAGATCTAATGTTAAGAGACAAAGGTAGTATCTGCATGTAATTACTAACTTAGTAGCTTTCTTTGAGGAACGTAAGCCAAAGGACATAGACACAATGTCATCAGTTAGGGCAAAACTACATGACTGCACATCCTAACGTATCTATTGGGAAACTAATGAGTGAGGAAATAGTCTGTGCAGCGTACACTAAACAGGACCAGAATCCAGTCATCAGACCAAGGGCGAAAAGTGTGGATTCAGCACAGAAAGGTGAGCAGCAAGAACTTCAAGATAATGGTTTCCGAGGAAACAATGTTGGTAGAGTAGGACGGTACCCATATAGAAGAGGGAATTTCCAGAGACGTCCAAACAGTTATGCCGGATGTTGGAATTGTGGGAGCTGGAGACACAAGGCAGCGGAGTGTGACGTGCAGCCAGCCAGTGAGCCAACAAGTAACGCAAGGAAGGAGATCATCTGTTTCAAATGTGGAAAGAAGGGGCATGTCAGCCATCAATGTAGGATGAGAGAAACAGAGCACTCAAATGCAGCGCAAGTAATTGAGACGCTGAACAATGAAGATTGTAGTGGGTGCAAACCTCTTTTTGAAAAAGACAGTCAGCCAGTCCTAATATGTGGTCATACAGTGAAAGCAGGATCAGCAGTGCATGAAGGAGGAAGTCTGAAGCTGCATCAGGGATTCGTCAATGATAGACCAGCGTTAACAATTAGGGATTCCGGATGTACGTCTATCGGAGTGAGGAAAAGTTTAATAGATCCCTCGGATTATACAGGGAAAAAGATTAGATGCATAACATTCAACGGCACAGTAGAGTTCTACCCATTAGCCATAATAACAGTAAAAACACCATATATCACTGGAAGAGTGACAGCGTGTGTTTTGGACTCACCAGTGGCTGATTTGATCATAGGAAATGTTATAGGAGTTAAAGATTGTACAGAAGAGGAAGTAGTTTATTGGGACCGAAAATATAGTGTAAGCAGTAATGAGGTAGTTACCACAAGAGAACCTAAATTAGAGAGTATAGCTGAGGTAGAAGAGGCACTTGAAGTAGACACAGGAACTCAGGACAAGGATAGTACAGCTGAGCAGATGAGAATGGATCCCAAATATAGTGCTAGTGGCTCCCAGAGACAAGATACTACTCTGAACAAATGTTCCCAAGGGTGTAGGAGAGTAGAACATAGGCAGTCAAAGAAAGGTAGATGGTGCTTCGAGAGGAAGAACAATGTTCTCACTCGCAGCTTTTCAGATAGTGGAACTGCACGTGGGCAAGGAGCAGTACCTTTAGCACATAGAGACCGATATACTAGAACAGCTCAGGATAGTGCATGTGCAGGGCACATAGGCATAAGGCGTATGCAGCAGAAAGCAAGGTGCCAGGTATATGGGCCAAGATTGAATAAAGAGTTCAGACTAAACAGAGACTCAAGTGTAACGGTGCAATATGCAGATAGGAAAGTTGAGTCAGGTCAAAAGAGTGTTCGCGACATTACTGACCCAGGGCTAGGGATAGCAAACAGATGTTGTAATTGTAGAGGTACCATGAGTCATGGGTACATAAAAGGTAGACACAGCATCGACAGGAATCAGAGGTGGGTTGATGCAAGAAAAGAACCACCTGATATAGGGTCGGTACACAAATAGCTTGTGTCGTTTGAAGATGTTAATAGACCTGCAGATACACAGATATGATGTTTCCTATGATGTATTATTATCATGTGATGTATTAGTTCATGCATTGGTACACAAGATAGAAAGATGGTTGTATGTATGTGTGGGGAATATGGGAGTGTACTATGAGCATTTGATGTATTATGTAGTGTGGTAGCTAAAGTGAGATGGAGCCATACTTAGGGCTACCCAGGCAATATGTCTGGGTCACATGTTTAGTAAGTTTTAGTCTCCCAATATTTGAAAACGAAGTTTTCTTTTAAGAGGGGGGTGATGACATAAGCCTGGGTCATTGACAATGAGTTGAGTGACCGGGCATGAGAAAGAATGGAGATGAAAGTGGGAGACAGTAAAGTGACTGACCTGGCTATGAGAAAACAGCCAGTCCTGAGAAATAAAATAGTGAGGGTAGAGAAAGACCCCTAGGGTGGATGGGGCGAGAGATAGTGTATTTGTGTGTTGAAGTCAGGAGACTTCAGGGAGTTGAGTTTTAGATACCGAACGAGTCGGTAGTCGACGGAGAACGGTGTTGTGTGATTCTCCGAGCTGTGAAGGCAGTCCTAAAACCCAGAGTGGGTTACATAGAGAGCAGAGGCTCCGACCCAGTGGGTGGGTCGTATTGTGGGAGATCCAGCCGTGGATAGTTGCTGGACTAAATGTCTTGTGAATTTGAGATTCAGCAGGTCGTGAGAAGACAGTGATGTGTGCTGGTTAGATTGTGAGGAGGATATTTATATTCTATGGATTACATTATTTCTGGATGTATAAACATGTTCCGTTTGTCCGTGTTCTTTCTGGATTAAAGATTATGTGCGCCAACTCAATCTTGTTTCATGACTGGTGAAGGTGCACTGCTGGGGTGAGTTATATTGCAAGACAGTTAGATAGCTCGATTGACACACCAGGAGCATCGTTACCTAGACAACGACCATCACACGCACGTATCACAAAGAACGACGTGTGACACTATAAACTACCTTCACTGCTGTCTCCCATTGGGGCATTTATGTAAATGGCGTTTATGTCAAAAGTTCTGCCGATTAACTTCACCAATAGAACCCTGTCTGAAACTGCTAAACATCCTTTAACATATTGTAATATTCTCAAATACAAGATAATTGCTACACTTCTTTGCCTTTCCTCTGCCCCAGAATATATTATTTTAAAATCCTCCCGTCTTAATACCTGCCACTTTCCATCACATCTCACACATTCCTAATATATTCATTTTCTCTCTTTCTGTTTCTTGTTTGATGTTATTTAATTTGTCATCTGCGCTTTAAGTAAGAACATCCGATGTTGCCAATGTCAGTGTTGCTGTCCTTTTCGTGTGAGGGTCTGTAATTTGACGAATGGTAATAAACTAGGCATCCTTAAAGAAGGTAGCTTGCAGTTGCTTTCCTTGTGGGCATTGTCTCGTTAAAGAGTTCCTCTGCCTGTTGTCGCGGACCTTGAGACCATAACCAATTTTCGGAGGAAGATGCAAAGAATACCATGGACAGATAGAAAAACCAATGACCAAGTCCTGTAAGAAACAAACTAAAACCGTAAACTAATTAGAGCGAACGAACGAACGAACGAACAAACTTTATTTTCGAAGGGTAACAAATTGGGCACGCAGGCCCGTCTTACATTCGGCCCTTCCAATCACTCATCTGTCGTTCATCAGTGCATAGTGCATTCACATAGGGAAAAAACATTGTCAAATGAATGTTGTAAGCATAAACAATGCATGTTACCATGTTATGAGGCAAATACCCCACCCACCCACCCATCTATCCATCCGCGTGTCCCCCCCCCCCCACACACATCCGCCACCCAACCACACACATACCCACAGGTACATACATGACCCCATCCATCCACGCATCCCCCAACCAACACATCCCAAACACACCCCCACATACATCATCTCCCTACCCACTCACATACATCTCCCACCCACCACACATTCCCCACCCACCACAACCCCAACCCACCCACACACCCAGGCAAACGTGCATGCAACCACCCATCCATACCCACCCACACGCACACATCCTGCACCCATCCCATAACCTACCAACACTCACCCACCCACATATCCTCCACCACCCACCCACACACCCCCAAATACTCAGCCAAACACACATCCCCCATCCACATTTCCAACACCCACACACGCACATATTCCCGCCAACTCACATATCCTGCACTTACCCACACATAAAACCCGAACCCACCCACACATCCCCCACTTGCACACATATGACCCATCATACAATCTCCCCCACCCACACATCCCCTCCCACCCCCAACCTACACACACTCACTCTCCCACACATCCTCCACCCACCCACTCGCCAACCATCTTACTCCGATCTTCAAACCCCAACCACACATCCCTTAACTACACATCTCACCACCCAAAACACACACACACAAACACACACACACACACACACACACACACATCTCCCCACCCATACACACATCCTCACCTATCAACACATTCCTCATCCAAGAACACACACCAACCACCCACACACACCCCACCACCCACATATACCCCACCCACACATCCACCTTCTCACCCACACATACATCCTCCACCCATATACTCCTCTCTCAGACACATCCACCCACTCACGTACTCATCCATCAACCACTCACACCCACACATCACCCACCCACCCATCAACACATGCATCTCTCATCTACCCTCCCACCCACACACACCCCAACCACGCAGCCAAACAAGATGAGGGAACAGGAAACATGGAAAGGCAGAGAAGTAAATTCCTGGATGGCTTGGCCATGTGGTATGGTCGAGACAATAACACTGAGCTGATCCACCACTCTGGTGATTGTGTGAGTTGGTGAAACATGACCGCCAAGGCTGATCCGCATGGAACATGATGATGATGAACTAACTATTGTATTCACTGTTGTACCTGTTGTTGTAGTTGACTAGTGTGTCCACTGTCGTAACTGTCTATTGTATACACTGTTGTAATTGACTATTTTATTCACTGTTGTCACTGAGTATTGCATCTACTATTGTAAATGAAAAGTGTATCCACTGTTGTAAGTGAGTATTGCATTCATTATTGTTACTCACTATTGTTACTCACTATTATTCCAACCATTGAAGAGAGTATACAAGTTTGCAGGGCACGCGCCTACCTCAGAGTTAACGCAAACACACAACATCCACTGCATAGTGAAATTATGAAGGTGAAGGGCAGCAAGTTAAAAAGAGGACGGTCGTGGATGGGTCAAGCCGAAGACATTCTTCAACAGGTGTGTTCACCTGAGGACTTAGAACCTGGCGAGGAGTGGGTGCAAGTGCCAACAGATTTCTGCACATCCTTTTCAGTTTGCATCCAACTAGAGATAGAAAATGCAGACAAGAAAATCTGGCTGTTGTGGAGGCTGAAGTACAAGCGTTGATTTTCGAGAATTCGCTAGACGGTGATGCGGTCATCTACACAGATAGTCGGTCGTCCGACATGTGAGAAGCTCATGGGCCTTTACAGCTCGGGCCGGAGGGAGAATTGTGAAGGAGGACTCTGGTGCTTTCACTGAAACCACAAGTAGCCTGACTATTGAAATCATGGCAGTAAGTAAAGCAATAACATGGCTCGAGACACAGACATTCACTAGGGCATGTTTCCTTAGCGACTCAATGAACATGATCAAGAGGATAGAGGAGGGGTCGATCCGAAGAGAATGGTTGCTGCCTCTGGACAAGATTAGTTTCATCTTCGTGCCAGGGCATGCGGGAGTACAAGGAAATGAGCGGGCTGAGAAGCTCGCAGGTGAGGCTACTGTGGAGGGCGGACGCGCCATGGACCAGGCTGACATTCTGAATGCTCTACGAGAAGTAAGACTCTTGCGTGAACCAAGTGATGACTGTGAATCTACAACCATGGCCAGACTGCGAGAACAGCAAATTAAAAGAGGGGTGGCCAAACAAGAACACTACGCATGACGCCAAAGAAGATTGATAAACCAACACAGAACTGGCGTCGTTAGCCGCTACACGCTGCGGGATTTGCTGAGGAGGGGATCCGAGCACTTATGGACTGAATGGTTCGATGTGCAATGAGGATGATCTGTCGACTAACTAACTAACTAACTAACTCACTATTGTACGCACTATTGTAACTGACTAGTGTATTCACTGCTCTATTTGACTATTATATTCACTATTGTATCCACTGTTGTGGTGTTTGTCTCTCAAGAATAATGATGCTCATTCGTTTCATCCAGTGGAGTTGTAAGTTTGGAGCCGTGAGTTCTAAAATGGCTGGTAAGGCATATTTTGACTCAAAGAAAATGTGGGCAAAGAATGCTTTACCTTCCAGGAGAAGTCCTGCAGTGGTTTTTCTTCCCAGCCTTTTTTTCCACACCTCTTTGAATCCTGTTTGCTTAAGAAGTGACTACACCCTTGCACAATGATGTACGCTACGAATTTCGGTCTTTGGCATCAGTCTCAAAAGCTTTTGATGAGATCTCAGTGTCTTTATAGCGTTTCCTCTGGACACCTTGGGAGAGTTTACCACAGCGCAGCTCACCGTAAAAAAATTCGTTTAGAGAGCATTTGATCTGGCATGCAAGTCAACTGACCAGAGAAGCGAATATGTTTCCTACTGGGCATGAACGCTCTTTATAGGACTTCAGTGTCTGTGGTCTTGTCTTGCCTTATAATCTTCAATAGCTTCCTAAGGCAAACTGTGTGGACGTGGTATAATTTCCCAGAGTGTCGCTGATAAACAGTCCAGGTTTCATAAGCATATAGTAGTGTGGATAATACGACTGTTATGTACACTTTCAGCTTTGTTTGCAGGTTTATTTCATTTCTGTCCCACAAATCTTTGTACAGTCTGCAAAATAGAGGTTGGAGATTCTTGCATTCACTTCATCATAAATTGTGGCAGCTTGTGACACAGTGCTGCTAAGATAGGTGAATTTGGCCACATCACTTAGTCTATGACCATTCACTTTTATATTCCGCACGGTGTGATTATTCTCTGGAGCTGGCTGGTACATAACTATAGTCTTCTCCAAGTTAATATTGAGCCCAAAGTTGGCATAGGCATATGAGAAAGTTGAAGCATTGTGTTGCATGCCGGCCTCTTAGTTGAAGTATAGAGCGCAATCATCAGCAAACAGGAGCTCTCTGACGGTGTCGCTGTCAATTTTGGTTTTAGCTTTAAGCCTTCTGAGATTGAATAACTTTCCATTCATGCGGTAGTTGATGTCTATTCCAATGTCGTTGTTCTCGAAGGTATTCGTCAACATAGCTGAAAACATGAAGCTGAACAGTGTTGGTGCCAGGACACATCTTTGTTTCACTCCATTGGTGACAGGAAAGGGCTCCGACAGTTCACCATTGTCCTGTACTCTTGCCTGCAAACCATCATGAAATAGCCGCATTATTTGAAAAAACTTTCATGGACAGCCATATTTTGCCATAATCTTCCACAGTCCTTCTCTGCTGTCTGTATCAAAAGCCTTGGTAAGGTCAATGAAAGTGGAGAACATTTCGCAGTTCTGTTCCTGACATTTCTCTTGCAGCTGCCTTGCAGCAAAAATCATGTCAACAGTTCCTCGTTCTTTTCTGAAGCCACATTGACTCTCAGGAAGAAGACCTTGATCGAGATGGGCCGTGAGGCGATTGAGAAGAATTCTGGCGAGTATCTTCCCTGCAATTGAAAGCAAGCTGATGCCTCGGTGGCTGTCACAGGATTGGCTGTTTCCTTTACGTTTGCAAAGGTGGACTATTGACGCGTCCTTGAAATCTTGTGGCATGGTCTCGTACACCCATATGTTTGTAAAGAAATGGTGAAGCTGCTCTGTTAGGACCGGCCCACCTGACTTTTATATCTCTGATGGGATGGAATCAGGACCAGGTGCCTTGCCGCTGGAGAGTAGCTGGGTGGCTTTGCTTACTTCCACTCCATACATATATATATATATATATATATATATATATATATATATATATATATATATATATATATATATATATATATATATATATATATATATATATATATACTAATATAGTGTATTCGTTAATTTGTTATTGAATAAATTACACGACGCATCTTTCTTTGTAAAGGTTATGGTTACAAGTTAGTATGGATTTAATCTGCATGGCAGTTAATGAGCTACAAACCTGATGTCATAGTTTCCGGTGAGGTTGTATTGCTTCAGGTAGATAACATCGTCTACTTCTCGTGTCACAACAAAAATCACAGCTCGCAGCAGCACGCCGCCCATTGTCTCCTCTATATAAAAGACTGGCACCTGGGACAAGTGGGACAATTACTCTTATATCTGACAGTCATGTTGACAGACATCCTGACAGACAGACAGACAGACAGACAGATAGACAGACAGGCAAACATATGAACGGACACACACACACACACACACACACACACACACACACACACACACACACATATATATATATATATATATATATATATATATATATATATATATATATATATATATATATATATATAAATATATATATGTCACAGACAGGCAGGCAGGAAGGCAGACAAACAGACAGACAGACAGACCGACCGACAGACAGACAGTCAGACAGACAGACAGACAGACAGACAGACAGACAGACAGACAGACAGACAGACAGATAGATAGATAGATAGATAGATAGATAGATAGATAGATAGATAGATAGATAGATAGATAGATAGATAGATAGATAGATAGACAGATAGATAGATAGATAGATAGATATAATTGATCTTTATCTTTATTGAATTGATCTTTATTTTCAAAGGGTAACAAATTGGGCGCTTAGGCCCGTCTTACATTCGGACTTTCCAATCACTCATCTTTCGTTCATCAAAAGTGAATGATGCATTCACATAGGAAAAAAAAAACATTGTCAAATGAATGTTTTAAGCATAAACAATGCATATTCTCATCCCGCACTCACATCCCGCATCAACCCACACACACATCCCTCACATACTCACACATCACCCACCCATACCTACACATCCCCCACCCACTACACATCCCCCCACTCACCACACATCTCCGACTCATCCCTCTATCCACTCATAGATCCCGCCACCAACCCAGAAATCTCGCACCCATCCACACACACACACATCCCTCACCCACCCACACGCATATTTACACCCACTCACACATACCCAAATGCACTCAAGCTCACCCACACACACATGCTCCACCCACCCACCCACACTCCCTCCAAGCACGCACACATAATCCTCTCTCACACACACAGATCTCGCACCAACGCACGCATATCCCTCACCCACTCACACATCAACTACCCATCCATACACATTTCCCCGTGCACCCACACATTTCACATCCACCCACACACCCCAACAACCACACACACATCCCCCACCAACACACACATCTCCCACGCAAACACCCCCCCCCCCCCACACACACACACACATCCCTCACCTACTGCCTCAACGCTACTCCCGCACTTATCAAATTGGCAACGTCAACGTTAAAGCAATAGTAAACTCACGTGAAAATGTCGAACTGTAAATGCGAAGAATCAACCGACGCCATCCTAAACAACAGTACTCACACATTCTTTTAATGATGCACTGGATCAATACAATGGATTCATCGAGAAAAATGAATTATCCCTTTTAACACAGGAACGGCATTCACACAAATATCTACGACTTTATCCCAGTAGCGTCCGACCGTATTTAGGAGCTCAATCTATCTCGAAGTTCTCATTTTCACAGATTGTCTAGGTATTCCCTGCCTTCAGGTCCTCTGCTCGATATTGACACTTTCCTCGTCAGACATCCTCCACCTGATAGTCCTAAGCCAAGCTTCGCCTTCTCACAGCCAAATCTCCAAACGAACACGGGCATCACACAATATGTCCGCGCCTCAGACGAATTCAGCAAGGTCTCCTCTGTTGTCGTCTGACGTACTCGGTTCCTAAGTTTCCCTTAGTTCCTTTGTGTTCGTTGTTTATTTTTAGTACGTTCTTCTGGATCACTATGGATAATCCCTAATATCCTTGTGCTTATTTCTTTCTGGTGCGTACCCGTCATATCGCCGTGTGGCATAATGTCCTCGCCTAGACAAAAAAATGATGTAATCATTCCCCCCCCCCCATATTTGTGTGTGTGTGTATATATATATATATTGGCACCTTTCCGTCTTGACAGACGATAGTTTGGTACATTGTGCTTCAAAAAGGCTTAATAACTACGATCCATGGCGGTGGCGAGTGTGGCTGGTAAGGCCAATTCTTGCTGCAAATGTTTGCCCACAGTAGATGCATATGAAAACATGGTCATTTCCATCATTTTGCACCATCTTACGTCTTTCACGCTCTGTGTGTGCTTTATCTGCAATCATTTTCTCCTTTGTCTTTATTCCATTTCTGATAGTTGCCCTCCATGCAACACGTTCAGCGGCGACTTGCTCCCAGTGTGCATTATCAATGCCTGTATCAATCATGTCCCGCTTACACACATCTTTGTATCGTAGTAGAGGCCGACCCTAAGATCTCCTACCTGTCTGTAATTCACCAAAAAAGATGTCCTTTGGTATTCTACCATCATCCATCCTCCTAACATGTCCTATCCATCTAAGTCTACGAAGACTGAGCATGGAATACACCGTCACACAACCTGATCTTTCCAATACTTCAGTATTTTGATTTTGTCTTGCCACTTAATACCAAGTATTCTTCGCAGACTGAAAGCTGTTTAAACGTTTCTCTTGGCGTGAGTAAGTTGTCCAGGTTTCACTGCCATAAAGAAGAGTACTAGTAGATGTTGTAATTCTTCCTCAGAGTGGGTCGTAATCGCAGCATCATCCGCAAAAAGCAAATCTCTGATTAGTACCCTCCTAATTTTGGTCTTGGCCTTCAATCTCTGAGCATTATAGAGGCCACCATCTGAGCGTGAGTGAATGTATATACCGTCATCCTGATCACGAAAGGCGTATTTCAGTAGAAGTGAAAAGTATATCCCAAAGAGCGCGGGGGCTAGTACACAACCTTGCTTAACTCCACTCTTGATTTCAAACTCTTCTGAAGTTGAGCCATCAAACTTGATTATACCCTTCATGCCTGTGTGGAACGATTCCACAATGGACAGAAGAGTTGGTGGGCAGCCAATCTTCTTTAGTGCTTTGAACAGACCCTCACGACTGACCAAATCGAATGCCTTAGTGAGGACGATGAAGGCAATAAACAGTGGCTGATTTTGTTCCCGGCATTTTTCTTGCATCTGTCGCAATGAGAATATCATAACAATGGTAGACCGGTTCTGACGGAAGCCGCACTGTGATTCGGGGTAGACTTGATCTCCCAGGACTTGAAGTCTGCGCAGAACAATTCTGGAAAATACTTTCCCAACAATACACAGAAGTGAGATACCCCTATAATTGTTACAGTCGCTCCGATCACCCTTGTTCTTGTACAGCGTTATGATGTTTGAATCTTTGAAATCCTGTGGGACTTGTCCTTCTCGCCAGCATAGCTCTATTAGCTGGTGGATCTGTAAAGTGAGTGTGTCTTGCCCACTCCTGATCACCTCTATTGGAATCCCATCCTTACCTGGAGCCTTGCCAGACGCAAGTTCATTTATAGCACACTTAACTTCTGTTATGGTGGGAAGTGTGTCCAGGTGGTCAAGAGATGGCAGGGCCTCTATGGCGTTGAGGGCATCATCCGCTAGCTTGGTCCCACTTGAGTAAAGCTCTAAATAGTGCTCGACCCATCTATCCATCTGCTGTTTCTTATCAGAGATGATTTCTCCAGTCAAGGTTTTCAGCGGTGCACTTCTTTTGATCATTGGACCACAGGCTTTCTTTATCCCTTCATACATGCTTCTGATGTTTCCCTTATCACTTGCGATTTGGATGGACTCACATAACTTGATCCAATAGTCATTCGCACACTGCCTGGCAGCCTTTTGCACATCCTTCCTTGCTTGCTTCAGCTCACTCAGAGTGTTACGCGTTGGTCTTTCCTTGTTTCTTAAGAGAGCTTTCTTCTTCTTATCAATCAAGAGCTGCAGAGTCTTGCTGTTGGCCGCAAACCAGTCCTGCCTCTTATGATCCACAGTGCCGTAAACCCCTACTGCTGTTTTATAAATAGTTTCCTTAAGTTTACTCCATTTATCATTTACTATACAACTTTCTGATGTATCATTGAAAGCGTCTTCAAGTTGCTGTTGAAATTCAAAGCACTTTCAAGGATCGTGAGTGTTGATAATATTAATCCTGGGGCTAGATTTGTGTTTAACTGTGTAGATTCTCTTTGGTCTCAGTCTAACCCTTGCAACAACCAAAGAGTGATCCGTATCACAGTCAGCACTGTGGTAACTTCGAGTTAATGATGTATGGTTCAGATGTCTCCGTGTGATAATGAAGTCCAGCTGATGCCAATGGCCGGATCTTGGATGTTTACATGTGACCTTATGCAACTCTTTTGTTTTAAATAAAGAGTTTGTAATACATAGGTCATTTCTAGTGCAAAGCTCCAGCAGCCTTTGCCCATTATCATTCATGTGACCGATGTTGTATTTTTCAAGGCACACTTGCCCACACGAGCATTGAAATCACCGAGCATATAAATGTAGTCGGATTTTGGAACTGCTTTGATCACAGAGTCTAGCTTCTCATAGAACGTATCCTTCACATCATCAGAGGAATCGAGTGTCGGTGCATATGTAGTGATAATGGTGGCAAATCCACAAGAGGTTGCTAAGCGTAGGGATAATAATCTTTCATTACCTCCAGCTGGGATATCAATCATTCCCAGTAGCGAATTCTTCACTGCAAAGCCCACACCATGTTGCCTTGTTTCTGCCTGCCCTCTACCCTTCCAAAAAAAGGTGTAATTGTTTTCCCTGAGTGACCCTTCCTCAGCGTGGCGAGTCTCCTGCAGGCCAGCAATATCAATGTTAAGACGATCGAGTTCAGCATCAATCACAGCCGTTTATCTCACATCGTCAATATTTGTTAAGTCAGTAGAAAATCCTGGACACATGGTTCTTACGTTCCAAGTTGCAAGCCGTAGCTTGAGGTTTCTATTATTCTTTTTATTAGTACCTGGTGCATTGGTTTTACAGCCTGCGATTCAGATGTTGTCCTAGCCCCAAGCACCCATTGAAGCAGACAGGCTGTGGCGGATCAGCACCCAATTGGCCGGGGGCTGCCCAGCTTGAGGCGGGCGGTAGCTGATCAGTGACACCTGTAGGTGTCTCCCACCGTCAGAGGCAACGCGTGGCGCCCCATGTCTACGCCAACTGACAAGGACTTATAACCCGTAACAGCTGCGTTAAGACCAGGGATAGAGTTATTGCCTCTCGATAGCACAACGCCTGGGCTAAATTAAAGAAACCATGTGTTGCCCATGCAGCATGATCCCTCTCTCGACCTGCCTAGTTCACTCCATATATATATATATATATATATATATATATATATATATATATATATATATATATATACATAATTTGTAATTATGTTTTATATTACAACCCTTACAACAAGAATTGAAATGCTTATGGTTCCCCTTTACCCACCCTCAAAAAAAAATTAAAATCATATGACGGGCACGCCCATCTGTCCAATCCCCCGCTGGACGTCGTGTGAAACTCGACCCATGGGAAGGTCGGTCCAACTAATTTACATTAGTCCCTATCTTGTCCTAATCGACAAGTGTGTCCTCACTCTAGGTAAAACCATGAGATTTTTGGACGAGAGTAGTAATGGGGTTCCAGGCAATTCATGTTCGTTGCTATTGATGGTTGTCGATATTTGTGTATAAATATATATATTCTTTCTTCCTTTCCATCACATGTCTAAAAGTCGGGTAGACGATTTATGCACCTCACTAATTTATCGTGTGGATAATCCATTCAACATTAACCAATTATACCTAATTAAGTAATAATAACTAACGATCAATGATCAAAATAAACTATACTAACATAGTATTTAATCTAACTACGTTAACTACTCAATTATTATACAATTCATTAATTTAACTATACATGCACATATTACTACTATAATACTAATACTACACCTAATAATACTATAACACAGTTCAATTGTCATAACACAATCCGATCAGTGTCATTCACCGATTTTCATTTCAAAGTCACACAGTTACAAACCATCCCAGTGAAAAAAAACCACACAGGTGAACAGTCCCATAGGTCAAAGTTCCCCATGCGTGTTCAGTTCCTCACCAAGAAAATTTCTTATCATCCTGTCAAAATCACAAATTGACAGAAATATCCAACTGCTTAAATTATCTATTTGTAATACTAATGATATGCATTTGTTGATTTGTGTGTCTTGCCAATAAATTCGGTGCTATTTAACAATTATCTCCTAAATTTTCTAACACTCTATGAACAAACAAATACAAAATTTTAAATTGGATAACTCGACAACTATACATCTACATATTTATAGTCATCTATAGTCGACTTAAAATATCAGCAAGATTATTATCTTTTCCAGGAATATGACAGATATCGAATTCATAATCTTGCAAGAGTAAAGACCATCTATGAATTCTAGAGTTCTTAGGATGACCAGATTTGAATATCTGTAGAGGTTTGTTATCCGAAAGAACCAGAAATTTTCTACCAAGTAAATACCTTGAGAATTTCTCAATACTCTCAATTAAAGCCAAAGCCTCAACTCAGTAACAGCATAATTTCTTTGTGTTTCTGAAAGCTTTTTACTGAAGTAAAGAATAGGATGTAGTTTTCCTTTATGTAATTGAAGTAATACAGCTGAGATAGCATGTAAACTAGCATCCGTTTGTAATACAAAATCTTTTGAAATATCAGGCAATTTCAGAATAGGATAGGTACTGAACAGAGTTTTTATCTGTTGTAATAACTTATCATGATCCTCTGTCCACACTATCTTTGCCGGTTGACCTTTCTTCAAAAGTTCTGAGAATGTTGCTGTCATATCAACGAAGTTAGGAATGAATTTCTGATAGTAATTAATCAGACCTAATAGACTTCTCAATTCCTTCTTTGTTGATGGAGGTTTGATATTAAGAATTTTAGTAACTACTAATGGATCTGTCTTTCTATTTACTATAAACGACTCAGAATATCTCATAGAAAATGATTTACAAAAATCTTGCAGATCTTCAATAAAGATATAGAATTGTGAAGAATGAGACATTTCAAATATTCAAGACTTCTATGAAAATAAATCAGAAGTATAATATAATATTCTGATTCAACAAGAATAAATATTTAAATAAAATAATTTATTAAGTTCTCTAATAAAGATATAGTTAAGAACAATTATCCGACGAATAGAGAACCGAAATATTTTCACACAACTGAGCGTAGAGATATGAGATAGTGTGAACATCTCTGAAAAGTATATATTTATATCAGTGAAATCTGGCATAACTAAGTAATAAGACATAAGACCCTAATGTGTCTGTAATGTGCCATGTGTTGGTATAAACCTAACACTTTCATCCCATTTTATTTTTCTTTATTTCTTTCAGTCTTCATTTTATTCACTTTCTTTCTCTCTTTCTTTCTTCTATACTTATGGTGTTTCTGTATTGTATGCCTGCTAATATTTGTATCTTTCAACTTTGTTGAATTGAACACTGTCATAATTTTCACTCTTATATATAATGACAATAAAGTATATTTGATTAATTTGTAGCAGAAATAAGCCAAGTAAATAAAGTACGCATTAATCAATGCATTTTGTTTATTGTAATTTTGTTTGTTATTATTGACTTGTGTGTAAATTTTCTTGAGTGATTGCATGACTGTATTTTTATTCGCAATATCTATCAATATATGCCTTTGTTTGTGAGGCTGTGTTCGTGACTATGGATGTAACCTGAGATAAGGTTAATTTAAGCCAAATCAAAATGTTTGTAATAAATATGGTTACAATATCCCATGTCATCTGTTGTTTGTAACCATTGTGTTTAACTTTTGTTCTCTTTTTGTGTGCCACACTGTTGTTATTAACAGTCGGTTGAACTTTTAATGAATGTGTAATTCCTTCTTCTTGTGATATGCGGGTTTGTGTTTCTGTGAGTATCACATCACGTAATCTTTGACATCAGCGATGTTACCAATTATCAACTCAGCACATGGGTTTGGTAGTACTGCTGCGCACACTTTCCCTTCATAATATGGGCATTTTATGCTGACCCATGCGGTTTTGTACATTTCTATTGTACCCCCAAATGTTCTAGCAACAGATGTTATTATGTGTAAAGTCACGTTTGTTCACTAGTTTGTGACTAACTCCAGTAATATCAGATCCTGTGTCTCTAAAACATTTTGCTGGTACACCATTAACCCACGCTTGGTGTATCATCAGAGTACCTTGACGAGTGCATGCTACATTCGCTTCATGTATATGCCTCTTGTGGGCAGATGTGCGGTCATCATCATTATTATGACCTTCCTTACCTGTTCTGTTATTGTATGACTCTATAATGGCTGCATGTGTGTCCTCTAGATCATCTGAATCGCTACTACTACTAGACAACACATATGCCTTACTAGCTTCTTTCCAAGAATTTCTCATTGGACAAGACCTGCTAGTATGTCCGTACGCCGACATGAGAAACATTTAATGCTTCTCTTGAATGAGTCCTACTTACTTCTTTTCTTTGCTGTGATGTCACTTAAATAAGCTGTATAACCTGGGTGTTGGTCACACATTTCTAAATGTCCATGTGACAACTTACAATATTGACATCTGGTGAAGTGTCATTTTCTTGGTCTGTCTCCATCTCTATTGGAATATTGGTATGGAGTACCTATGTTCTTACTAAACTTTTTAAACTTACCATTGCCTTTCTGAAATTTGGCACTTGCTCCTATTACCAGTTCAGGTTGAGCACAGTTGGAAAATACGTCTCTATGTGCATTAAAATAAGACTCACCTTTAGCTTCCATCTCACTAAGATTCTTACATGTATTCTCAATTAAGAATACAGACATAGGTTCTGGTATAGCCGATAAAAGTCTATCTCTAATTATTAGATCTCTAATTTTTTCATAATCAGAACCAATATCATCGGCTTTACACCATTTATCGAAGCTCGAAGAAGCTTCTGATACAAAGTCGAGAAAAGTTTGATTAGATTTAGGAGTGAGTGTTTTGAATTTAGTACGTAATCCAGAATCGTCCAAAGAAAAATGTGAAAGCACACGATCACGCATATATGTGTAGTTGGTACGTAAGTCCTCAGGAATTAGCTCTATCACTTTTAATGGCTCCAGGGCCAGGTGACGATGAAACAGAATCGGTACGTCCTTCTCAGGTACCTAGTAGAACGTTACAAGCACTTCGAAATTAGTTAACCAAGAACTAACCGAATCGCCTTGTTGGAAATTCCGAAATAATTCTTGGTATTTCTTCACTGGATCATTTTGTTTTGCAAGACTCCTTTCTCGTTCGATCTCAGCTTCATGTTGCATCTCTAATGTCTTGACCTTTAAATTGCCCTCGACCTCCTTGTCTTTCCAGAGTGACTCTGTTGCAAGCCTCTCTTTATCAAAAGCCAATTGTTTCTCCTTCATTTCTGCCTCTGCGGCTATTTGCTTCTCTTTCAATTGCATTTCCATAATTAACTTATCTTTTTCCGCTGCTATCCTCTCGCGTTCCAAAGTTAATTCTTTTTCTCTAGCCTCCATTTTCTCGCGTTCCAAAGCTAGTTAATTTTATTTGATAGCCATCTCTTTTTCCTTCAGTTCCTTCTCAAGAGCGATCTGAAGTTGTTTAGCCTCTTTCTCTGCTGCTAGTCGTTCCTGTCGTTCCTCCTTCTCACGTGTAGCTTGAAGTCGTTTCTCTTCTTTTTGTTGTAATTGGTAGTCGCTGAACTCTTGTTTTGCCCAATTCCCAATTCTGCACCAGTCAAACCAGTCTTCTCACCCAACTCCATGAACTCTTGAAATGTCGACATATTGACCTACCTGTATAATAAGCTATTTAGCTGAAATATATTAGCGAAGTAGGAAAAAGAAGACAAGAATATCGACAAATTTGCAATAATCTTGTTCAAGGAACGGAGTTATATTATCAACGTCGACTAAGTATCAACCTACTTAATGTAAATAATGTAAATTTGACGGATAGCAAAGAATTTAGTATATATAATTATACTAATCGTGAACGTGATAAATGTAAACCAGAGAAAATCAATATGGAAAAATATATTCAATATAAAGAATATATATGACACAAGACAATTAACAATCATAAAAGACGATTAACGAGTGACACGAAAGCATATTTACATTTAGAACATAATAATGAGACTTTCACTAAAATCAACTTAAATCCGACATCACATACTACTAACTTATCACAAAACAACAATATCAATTATTTTCCTTAACTTCGTTATGGTTAAATAACAGGCACCTCATTCACAAACAATGACACACTGACCAACAACAACACATCATCATACTGGCCTTGTGCAATACTTGGGTTGAATTTGTTTGGTGTCCACTATGACGTGTGGGAAGAAGGTTGGCGATGTGTCCAGGTGTTACGGTTGTCCGTAAATGTTGACGTAAGTAGTTAGTGTTCGGTCCCGATTGACCGAGTTGCGTTCTTCCAATGTAACGACATCTTCAGCGATTTCAGAATATTACGTCCTCGTATACATGTGCGTCAATGTCCTGTATGTGGATAATGTACGTACAGTCCTCTATTACGTAAGTAGTGTTCTTGAGTCCAAAATAATATTCGTGGATTCCTTATGAACAGCGTTGGTATCCCATGTCTTCAATTAATTTCGGTGACTTGAATATGGGTAAATATAAATCGTAAACTCTTCAAATCGTGTGTGGTATTCTGTGTTGATGCATATGGCGCTGTCCTAATGTCTTGGTGTCCGAGTATCAGTGTATGTGTGACTGTACCAAGTCCTGACGTGTTATCTAGCGTGTAGCGTACACTCGAATATTCTAACCAAAAACTTTCTTAAGAATTCTGGTGGGTGACAATGTATGTGGCAAAGGTAATCTTCATAATGTTGTATATTATCCTTCAACATCCGACGTCCGCAAGTGTAAGTGTTCAGAGAATTGTATAACAAATAATGTCAGTAACGAATGTCCTTTGCGCCAATAATGAATTTATGATAGAGTGTCGGCAGCAAATATACTCATGTTCGGTGTCATTCTCTTTGTTGACTGTTGTGTATAAA
The DNA here is from genome assembly GCA_014155875.1 of Cepaea nemoralis. NCBI lineage: Eukaryota > Metazoa > Mollusca > Gastropoda > Stylommatophora > Helicidae > Cepaea > Cepaea nemoralis. The sequence continues at coordinate 67,088 of JACEFZ010028120.1, forward strand.
ACGTGTTTTAGTGTCCAGTGTCAACTGTGTACATAATTTCCATAAATAACTCAATGTGTGTACAATCTTCAATGTTTGTAGGCTGTAATGTTTCCATCATCGTTTCTTCGTTAATGCCGTGTCGTGTTCTTCAGTATGCTACAAATGGTGCGTGTATAGTGTGTTATTTCTGTGGCGTGCAACTGTCGCTGTAAATATTGTGGCGTTCGTACATTTTCAGGCGCGTCAGCTCTCTTGGATGTGTCCGATACAAAGGCATATAACAATATGCACTATAATGTTTCTCTTACCTTGCTCAGATACTTTAAGAATAACACTATTCCTTACGAATTCTTGCCCTGATTTCTGACACACTTCATTGTGTGGGCGACATATTTAACCACCGGATCTTCCTGCGCGTTTTCAGTTCCCGTGTTGCACCGTGAGTTCCTTTGAGTTACGGTGTGCATTCATTTTTACTTATGCGATCTTCACTTTCGACTAATCCGGTAGGGGCTATCATGACAATAATTTATTTAATAATCAATATCTTGATAACCGGATCCATGCCACCCACATCTGCCTCAACGCTACTCCCGCACTTATCAAATTGGCAACGTCAATGTTAAAGCAATAGTAAACTCACGTGAACATGTCGAACTGTAATGCAAAGAATCAACCGACGCCATCCTAAACAATAGTACTCACACATTCTTTTAATGATGCGCTGGATCAATACAATGGATTTATCGAGAAAAATGAATTGTCCCTTTTAACACAGGGACGGCATTCACACAAATATCTACGACTCTATCCCAGTAGCGTCCGATCGTATTTAGGAGCTCAATCTATCTCGAAGTTCTCATTTTCACAGATTGTCTAGGTATTCCCTGCCTTCAGGTCCTCTGCTCGATATTGACACTTTCCTCGTCAGACATCCTCCACCTGATAGTCCTAAGCCACGATTCGCCTTCTCACAGCCAAATCTCCAAACAAACACGGGCTTCACACAATATGTCCGCACCTCAGACGAATTCCCCAAGGTCTCCTCTGTTGTCGTCTGACGTACTCGGTTACTAAGTTTCCCTTAGTTCCTTTGTGTTCGTTGTTTATTTTTAGTACGTTCTTCTGGATCACTATGGATAATCCCTAATATCCTTGTGCTTATTTCTTTCTGGTGCGTACCCGTCATATCGCCGTGTGGCACCTACCAACACACACACACACACACACACACACACACACACACACACACACACACACACACACACACACACCTCATCCGCTAACACCCACACATACCACTACCCACCAACAACCACTCAAGCACACCAACCCAAACACACATTCTCCTCCCACACATCCCTCCCCACACCCACGCCCCATCCATACACACAACCCTCCACCCACCAACCCACTCATCTCCGCACCCACCTACACATTGCCCACAAACCAACACCTCCCCACTCACCCATTCACATCCCCACACGCACACATCTCCCCACCTACACACTTCTCCCGTATTCCAACACACATATTCCACCCACCAACACACCTTCACAATCCACACATACACTCCCCATCCACACATTCCCTCACCCACATACAAACACCGACCCACACACACATCCCCAACCCACACACCTCTTCCAAGCATATACACATCAGCCACACCCATCCTCCAACCCATACACACATCCCTACACCCCCTACACACATCCCCATACACCCATACACATACACCCACCCACATATCCACACCTCCACCAACCAATACCCACACACATACCACACTGACACCCCCACCGACCCACTCACTTTTCCACCTAGACAAATCCCTAATCCCCACACATAATCCCCCACCCACCAACACATCTCTTCACCGAACCACCCAGCCACATACATACCCCCACACATATACCCCCACACATGTACCCCCACCCACAAACTCATCCCACAACACAAACACAATCCCCACATCTAGACACACACCTAATGCCTCAAATAATCACTGACGATAATGTGAACAAACTTCCACACTTTACATACACCTACACTGACGATTATCGTGAGCATTCTCACAAAAATGTAAGCAAATGGAGAGCAAATTATGCACATACATTGTGTAGCGTAAAAAAGTAGTGATGCGATTCAATAAGTTGATTCCCAAAATTGACATAAACATGATGGAATAAGCAGGGCACACATTTTTGTCAGTACGTGTTAGAAAATCAAGTGGCAGTAATAATGATATGTATGATGAGAATACAGAACACATATGAACTGGAAACAATTAGGTATATTTTGATCCTGTGAAAAGAAGAGACATACTAAACATAGACACAATGCACATTCACATACCTTACAAGTTAAGAAAATCCATCATACACAGGTGAAAAACAATGCGCGACTTATCCAAAAATGAGAAGTAATCAACAAATATAATACATGAAATAATAAAATTACAAATAAGTACAATAGGACAACAGAGGACGGCCGACGTTTCGATTCAAAGAATCTTTGTCAAGGACAGGCCATCACGAATAGATAAAACAAAGAAAGACAACAAAATAACACAGCTAAATGCAAAAATGGCGGTTGTATGGAACAGCACGTCATGACATACATGAGCTAAACCCTCTCTATCTCTCTTTCTTTAAAAGAAAAATTTATTTCACACACACTAACTCTCTCGTTGCCTCATCCCCCACCCACACACCCATTCTCCACCCACCAACACGCACCAACTCACATATCCTCCACCACCAACCCACACACCCCAAACACCCAACCAAACACACATCTCCCACTCACACACACCCCACCACCCGCATATAACCCCACACACCTCCTACAATCACACACATCTTCCCACACACACATACATCCCCCACCCATACACTCATCACCCACACAAATTTATCCACTCCCGGACTGATCCCACAACCACTCAACCAACACATCCCCTACATACACATCAACACATACATCTCGCATCTACCCACCCACACTCACATAGCCAAACAACACAGCCAAACACACACCCCCCACCCTCATATACATCCTTTAACCAGCATTTAGGAGCATTTCTGACTTCCAAGGCGCTGACCTCATCTGACAGAGGACTGACGAGGACAAGGGCAAAGCCCTCTTTGAATGCTATCTAGAGCAGAACAACCAGACAGACATGGGAGGCCGAAATCTGGCCAAAGAGGTCACCTCAGACAGGTGCAAGGCCCAGAACACTTCGGATGAAGACACAGTGACAGTGAAAGAAATCAAGGCTGTGCTCCGACAATAAAAAAAGCAGCGCTCGAGGGCCTGATGGCGTAAGATACGACGACATCAATAGGTGTACCGACAACGAGCTAGAGAAACTAGCAGACATGTACAACAACAATATAGGGAGTGCTAGCATCAAGGAGGAGTGGTTACACAGCTATCTGATTCCCTTGCCGAAGCCTGACAAAGACCACAAAAAAATTCAGGGATATCGAATTGTAACCATGCACAATACAATAGGCAAGCTGCTGGACAAGAAATTGCCATGAAAAAATCAAGCCAACTAGAGAGGCAAGATATTTTTCCACCTACCCTGGGTGGGTACCGCCCAAAAAGCGAAACCTGGACCAATGCAGCAATTTTTGCCCATGATGTCTATGAAGGTTTCCACTCAGGCATTGAAACCTTTGCTGCAGCGATTGATCTTGAGGACGCGTACAACAGAGTACCGTTGGATTTTTTAATGCTTTAGCTTCTTGAACTTAAAGTAAGTCCATTCCTCCTTAGTTGGATCGCTGCAGCCCTCTTCCAACGGAAAGTAGTTTTTAGATGTGGCAGTTGGACGTCGGAACCAACAACAATATATCCTGGTCTACCACAGGGATCACCATTATCTCCGGTACTGATTAACGCCTACACAGTGAGAATCACCAGTGGGCAGATCACTGGACCTGGCAGGACATTGTCATATGCCGATGATGTTTTAGTGTATCGTCAGGGTAAGGATAGAGAGCAGGTTGCTGTGGAACTACAAACAGAACTCAATCGCATAAGTACTTGGTGTGATGAAACTGGGGTCAACAATGGTCAACCCAACAAAGGCAACAGTGACTTGGTTCTCGTTGAATAATCATATCGTCAACACTCCAACACCAAGTGTAAAGACTGTGTTTTCAGAGACGGTGGATAGAACGCAGGCAATGCATTATCTGGGGATACGGTTTGATCGAAGCATTGCTTATAATGAGCACATAGACCAGGCCAAGCGGGGTTTGCCTGCGATGCGGGTGATGGCGGCAGCAAACTGTGAGCAGCGCCATCTATGTCTTCTGTACGAGGGGCTGGTCATGTCTGTTTTTGGAGTATGCAATGGCAATCCTGACTCTCAGCCGTAAGCAGATAGAAAGGATGGAAAGGATACAGAATGAAGCTATGCGCATTATTCTTGGATGTACAAGAGATACAGCATGCAGGGCGATGCGCTACCTTCTTGATTTTCCAACCATTGAAGAGAGAATACAAGTTTGCAGAGCACGCGCCTACCTCAGAGTTAACGCAAACACACAACATCCACTGCATAGTGAAATTATGAAGGTGAAGGGCAGCAGGTTAAAAAGAGGACGGTCGTGGATGGGTCAAGCCGAAGACATTCTTTCAACAGGTGTGTTCACTTGAGGACTTAGAATCTGGCGAGGAGTGGGTACAAGTGCCAACAGATTTCTGCACATCCTTTTCAGTTTGCATCCAACTAGATAGAAAATGCAGACAAGAAAATCCGGCTGCTGTGGAGGCTGAAGTACAAGCGTTGATTTTCGAGAATTCGCTAGACGGTGATGCGGTCATCTACACAGATGGGTCGGTCGTCCGACATGTGAGAAGCTCATGGGCCTTTACGGCTCGGGCCGGAGGGAGAATTGTGAAGGAGGACTCTGGTGCTTTCACTGAAACCACAAGTAGCCTGACTATGGAAGTCATGGCAGTAAGTAAAGCAATAACATGGCTCGAGACACAGACATTCACTATGGCATGTTTCCTTAGCGACTCAATGAACATGATCAAGAGGATAGAGGAGGGGTCGATCCGAAGAGAATGGTTGCTGCCTCTGGAGCGGTCTCGGCTGGCAAAGATTAGTTTCATCTTCGTGCCAGGGCATGCGGGAGTACAAGGAAATGAGCGGGCTGACAAGCTCGCAGGTGAGGCTACGGTGGAGGGCGGACGCGGCATGGACCAGGCTGACATTCTGAATGCTCTACGAGAAGTAAGACTTTTGCGTGAAGCAAGTGATGACTGTGAATCTACAAACATTGCCAGACTGCGAGAACAGCAAATTAAAAGAGGGGTGGCCACACAAGAACACTACGCAGGAAGCCAAAGTAGATTGATAAACCAACACAGAACTGGCGTCGGTAGCCGCTACACGCTGCGGAATTTGCTGAGGAGGGGATCCGAGCACTTATGGACTGAATGGTTCGATGTTGAGGATGATCTTTCGACTAACTAACTAATATCCTTTAACCACCTGCACAACCCATACACAACCATGCCTCCCCGTCCACCCATACACCCTCACGCATCTCCCCTCCCACACAACACCCCACCAATAGATAGATAGCTATGTTGATAGATAGATAGATATATAGACATACAGACAGACAGAAAGACAGACAGACAGACAGGCAGGCAGGCAGGCAGGTAGACAGGCAGACATATAGATAGATAGATAGATAGATAGATAGATAGATAGATAAATAGATAGATAGATAGATAGATAGATAGATAGATAGATAGATAGATAGATAGATAGATAGATAGATAGATAGATAGATAGATAGATAGAACTTTATTTTAAAAGGGTAGCAAATTGGGCACGCAGGCCCGTTTTACATTCGGCCATTTCAATCACTCATCTTTCATTCATCAAATGTGCATGTTACACATTGTCAAATGGATTTTGTAAGCATAAACAATGCATATTACGCATGATGCATTCACATGGGAAAAAAACGTTGTCAAATGAATGTTGTAAATATAAACATTGCATATTGCAATGTTGTGAAACACATCCCCCATCCACCCTCACATCCCGCAGCCACACTCACACCCTGCACCCAACACACCTCCCCAATCCACCCACACATACCTCCACGCACTCACACAGACCCAGGCAAACATACAAGCCGCCACCCACCCACTCATCCCTCACCCATACACATTTCTCCACCCACACACACATCCCTCACCCATCCCATAACCGACACGCACACACCCACCCACATATTCTCCAACACCCATCCACACACCCGCAACCACCCAGCAAAACACATCACAAAACCACACACACATACTCCCGCCACATCAAGTACCAATAGGCCAGAAGAGCGCAGACCACTCACAACCAAGACACCTGACATCCAAGCCAGACGGAACATTTCCACCACACCAAATCCGTACAATACGCCCTCTTTCACACAGGAGGGTGATAATTATGAAGATACGTTCCCTATTCTCCACAACAAGGAACAACCTAGCAGTAACAACAATGTGCCACCTCAGCCTCCTGTAAGCCGAGAATCAGAACGAGAGAGTTAGTGAGTGTGAGTAAGGGAGTGTGTGTGTGTGTGTGTGTGAGAAGAGAGAGAGATATAGAGCGAGGAGAGAGAGAGAGAGAGAGAGTGAGAGAGAGAGAGAGAGAGAGAGAGAGAGAGAGAGAGAGAGAGAGAGAGAGAGAGAGAGAGAGAGAGAGAGAGAGAGAGAGAAAGAGTTGAATTGCATCACTAATGTTAAAAAATGTATATGTACAATTTTTCTCCATTTCCTTTACAAATTTGCGACAATGCTCACGACAATTGTCACTGTATGTGTGTGTAAAGTGTGGGAATTTGATCATAATAGTAGGTTGGGGGATGGGGGATGTTTGTGTGGATGGATTCGTGATGTGTGTGGGTGAGCTCAGGATGTGTGAGTGGGCGGGGTGGGATTGTGTGAGTGGGTGGGCGATTTGTGTGTGGGTTCGTGCGGGATGTATGGGTTGGCGGGGAATGTGTGTGTGGGTGGGGATATGTGTTTGGCTAGGTGGTTGTGGGTGAGTGGGTTGGAGGAGGATATGTGGGTGGATGATTGTTGGTGGGTCATGGGATGGGTGGGGGTTATATGTGTGGGTGGGGAGATAAGGGTATGGGGATATGTGGTGGGTAAGAGATGTGTGCAGGTGGGGGTGGTTGTGGGATTGGGGATGTGTGTGTGGGTGAGGGATGTGTATGGGTGTGTGATGTTTGGGTGAATGGGTGGGGAGTGAGTGTGTGTGAATGTGTTTGTGTGGGTGTGTGGGTGAGAGATGTGTGGGTGAATGTGTGTGGGGTATGGGGGATGTGTGTGGGTTGGGGGAGGGGTGCGTGATGGAAGTGGGTGACGGATTTGGGGAACAGTTTGTGGGTGGGGGATATGTCCGGCTGGGTGGGGGTGTATGTGGCTGGATGGAGGATGTATGTGTGGGTAGTGAGAGTGATTGTAGTTGGGGGATGTGTGGATGGGTAGGAGATGTGTGGAGAGATGTGTGTGTGGGTGAGGGATGTGTCTTTGGGATGTGTGTGGGTGTGGTGTTGTGTGGGAGGGGAGCTGGGTGTGAATAAAGGATGTGTGTGTGTGTGTTGGTGGGGGTGTGGTTGAATGTGAGGGTGGGTGAAGGATGTGTGTGAGGGTGGGGATGTGTGTTTAGATGGCTGGTTGGGGTGTGTGAGTGTGGGTGGGTAGATAGGATATGTATTTGCTGATGAGTGGGTGAGGGATGTGTGGGTGTTAGTGGTTGAGGGATAATTACGTGTGTCTAGGGATGTGTGAGGGGATGAGTGTATGGGTTGGGGATGTATGTGTGGGTTGTGTGTGCGTGGATGGGAGGTGTGTGTTTGTGACTGGGGGATGTGTTGGTGGGCGGTGATGTGTGTGTATGGGTAGAGGTGTGTGGTTAAGGGATGTATGGCTGGGGATGGGTGGGTGGAGGATGTGTGGTTGGATTGAGGATGTGTGGGTGGGTGATTGTATATGAGTAAGGGTGTGTGGTTAAGGGATGTTTGGTTAGGGGATGGGTGGGTAGAGGATATGTGGGTGGGTAGAGGATATGTGGGTGGGTGAGTGTGTGTAGGTTAGAAGATGGTGTGCGATGTTTGTAGGGGTGGGCTCGGGATCTGTGAGTGGGCTGGGGGAGATGGGAGAATATGTCGGTGGGTGCGGAATTTGTGTGTGGGTAGGTACGGGATATGTGAGTTGGCGGGGAGATGTTCGTGTGCGTGGGGGATGTGTGGCTGAGGAATGTGTGTTTGGCTGGGTGGTTGAAGGTGTGTGGGTAGAAGAGGATATGTGGGTGAGTGATTGTTGGTGGGTAATGGGACAGGTAGAGGATATGTGAGTGGGTGGGGAGATGTGTGTAGGTGGGTGGATGTGTGTGGGGGATGTGTGGGTTGGGGAATGTATGTGTGCTTGGGGTGTGGGTGGATGGGATTTGTGGTGGGTGAGAGGTGTGTGTGGGTGGGGAGATGTGTAGGTGTAGGGATGTGGTGGATGGGTGGGGGAATGTATGTATGTGTGGGTTATGTGTGTGGTTCAGTGGGGGAGTTGGAGTGAATGGGGGATGTGTGGGTGGGTGGTGGATGTGTATCATAACATAGTAATATGCATTGTTTATGTTTACAAAATTCATTTGACAAACAATGTTTTTTTCCTATGCACTGTTGATGAAAGAAAGATGAGTGATTGGAAGTGCCGAATGTAAGACGGGCCTGCGTGCCCAATTTGTTACCCTTTGAAAATAAAGTCTGTTGGTTCGTTCGTTCTCTCTCTCTCTCTCTCTCTCTCTCTCTCTCTCTCTCTCTCTCTCTCTCTCTCTCTCTCTCTCTCTCTCTTAATCTCTCTGAAGTATGTATGCAGGAATCTATGTATGCGTTTATGAATGTGTTCGTGCACTTGTGTCTGGCTCTCTGTCTCTTCTGAGATCTGTATATTGAGAGCTGTTATGTGAGCTGTGATGAGAGTTGTGTATTGAGAGATGAGTATAGAGAGCTGTATATCTACAGTTGTATAAAAAGAGCTGTGTATCGGAGCTATGAATGGAGAGCTTTGTTTGGTAATATTTTCCGTGGTTGATAATGTAGGCCTTCAATGTGAATAGACTTACCTTCGACAGTGCAGGTGCGAATACAGGCACGTATTCTCCACCGATCTGAGGACGGCTGCCACCATCTTTCTCCACCTGCTCCCTGTCATTGTAGTTGCCGTTCAAGACACAGTACAATTCGGCTAAGTTCTGCGAAAGTTCTGGATTGAAGTAACAAAAACGTTTGTTAGCTGTCTGACCCGTGCTGTACACCTTTATTATTGTACGTGTATTGTCTTGCGTATCTTACTTACATATTATATCTTACTTTATAATTTACTTATTTCAGGTGATCAAATCCTCCAGGTGATGTACTTTCATGTATCCACTTATTGTTGTCACTTAGTTCTTATGGATCATTACACTCTCTGTCTTCATGGTTATCTCAGTCTGTATATGGACATCTGTATGTTTCTCCTTAGTTCTTACTCTGTGTCGGTGTACGCATGTCTTGTATTATCATTCATCCGAAACAAAAGGCAGGGAGCATTCAGATAAATGGAATACCCCTAAGAGAAGATAAGGAACCAACATACCTTGGTGTAACATTCGACGACAGGCTGACATGGAGAAAACACATAAAAAAAGCAGTAGCAAAATCCAGAAGGAAAATTGCCATCCTGAGAAAGCTAACTGGAACCACTTGTGGAGCCAGTGGGAAAATAGTTAGCAAAGTTTATCAACAGAGCATACGACCACACTTGGAATACGGGTCAACTGCGTGGTGTTCAGCATCAAAAACTACATTGCAGGAGCTGGACAAGGTGCAAAATCAAGCTCTTAGAGTCATCACAGGAGGGATGAAATCAACCCCTATAGTAGCAATGGAGAAAATGGGGAGGACACAAGCTTTAAGAGAACGCAGAGATACAAAAACACTAATACAAGCAGAAAAGTTTCTCAGCTTGCCAGGCCACCATATGAAGAACAGATTTGAAAACTTAGCTATGGGGCGGTTGAAAAGAAGTAGTTTCATCCACCAGGCCAAACAACTCTGCAGAGAAACCATCAATCTTCCCACAGTTGATATCCCCCTGACAACTATTCCAGAGCGAACCCCGTGGAAAGATGAACATAGAATATCACTACAAATCCAGTCAAAAGTGAGAGGAATATTTGACAAGGAAGAACAGAACAGTGTACATGCGCAGAACAGCCACTCTCAGCTTCCTTGATGACGAATACCCACAGGACCTCTGGATCCGAGTCTACACAGATGGGTCAGCACAAAATGCTGTTCGAAATGGAGGAGCGGGAGTGTATATAGAATACCCAAATAATACTAGAGACACGGCCAGAATTCCAACAGGAAAGTACTGCCATAATTATGATGCTGAAATTGAGGCAATCAAGATAGCCACAGAGAAATTACAAAATACCAGCCATGGTACACAACCTGTGGTGATATTGACATATGCAAAATCCGTAATAGAGGCGCTCCTGTCTGGGAAATTGCCAGTTCTAAGGACACTACTTTCTGAACTTAGCAGTCATCGTAAGATCACCATACAGTGGATACCATCCCACTGTGGAATCCCCGGAAACGACAGAGCTGATCGATTGGCTAAGGAAGGAGCACAAGAAGAACAACCAGATGTGCCTATTACATACCACCAAAAGAAAAGAATGATCAAATCAGTCAGAAGGCCACCAAACCTTACTCAAGACGACTACCACGTTATGGACAGACCAGAACAGGTCATTCTTCTGCGCCTCAGAACAGGACACAATAGATTACGCAACCACATGTATACAAAATTCAAGATTGGTGAATCAGCCATGTGCACATGTGGTTTGGCGTCGCAGACAGCAGAGCACATACTCCAGGATTGCCCAAACTACAACATATCCAGGCGAACCTTCTGGCCTATAGAGACAACAGTGGAAGATAAACTCTATGGACCGCTGAATGAACTAAAAAAGACTGTTAGATTCATACAAGAGACAACATTGCAGTTATAAACATAATTTAGGCGAACGAAAGAAGAAGAAGATCATTCTCCTGATCGCCTTGTCTTTGATCCCGTTTGTTCCTACCTCTATTTCTGTCTTTGTATTGCATCATATCTATTTATGCATCTGTCTATTTCTCTCTGCCTGCGCCACAGTCTCCTTATTTATATATTTCTCTCTATCTATATCTTTATTCCCAACTGCACAAGCCTCTCTACCTTTACACTTATCTCTGACACAAAAGGTGAGCTGCAAGGATATTTATCATCGGGATTTTCTTTTTTTCTTTTTCTTTTTTTGTGTGTTGTTGTACGCATATCCTTTACAGGACATCGCTGTCAACATCAGGATTTCTCAGCTGATTGTTGACTTCTTGGCAAGATTACGCTTAGTAGTTTGCCATTGCATTCTGAGCGACCGGCTCACTATCCCGTAAGTTACCAACGCGGCAAGAACCGCTACCGATTCTCGCGCAGGTTACATTCCTCATGTTGCTTTACGGGATTACGGAGAAAGATGTTAACCACTAGACCGGGAAGACGGCATCATCAGGATTAGGCGATGTTTATTCTGAGCTTATAGTGCATCCAGGAGTCAGAAAATATCACATGATGGTGAAATCATTTGACGAGGATGGACGCCATTCTGTATACATGTGTTTGATTGCATTACCATAGAAGGCACAGAACAATCTTAACAACAATAACACATTAACATCAATGAAACAGGTAAAGTATTTGACACAAAGATAAATACTGGTTCATTCTTTCATTCATGACACATCTTGCACTCATATTCTCTTTGGCCTTCTATTCCTCTCTTCTCAGGCATATAAACCTCCATGACGTTTCATGTGACCAAACTATTTCAATTTCCTTTATTTTATCGTCTTTAGTAGTCACGTTTCTTCAATAATCAGCTCCTGTCGTATGAATGTATTTGTTCTTTTCTGTATCCAAGCTATTCTTAGAACTCGTCTATAACATTTATATTCAAAGGCATTTATGTGCTGTTCAGCTTGTTTAGTAAGTGCCCAGGTCTCACAGGCTTATGTTGCAATGGAAAAGATGTGTGTTCTCAAAAATCTAAATTGTGTAGTTCTATCTATATGATTGAAGAGAGGATGAAAACTGGTTAAGAACATGAGACTTAATAAAGAGGTTTTGAAAGTAGATAAAGCACTCCAAGAACAATACAGAGTGACTGTGAAAAATAGGTAAACTGCAACAGCTAAAATACAGAGCATAAACAAACAATGGGAAATGTGAGACTCAATTCATCAAACAAGCAATGAAATATCACAGAAGAGAAGACACACAGCTAAGGAAAAAAAATGAATGACTGCAGAAATCTTAAAGTTGATCGAGAAAAGATAACTGAGTAAAAATGATAAACAGGAATAAGCTAAGATAAACAATGAAATAAGAGATACATGTGTGAAGGCAAAAGAAAGTTGGTTAAACGAGCAGTGCAAGAACACGCAATTAAAATCTATTGAAGATACTTTCATATGCACAGACAAATCAGTGAGTTCAAGGGAAGAAAAATAAAAGTAACTACATGGTGTTTGAAATCAAAAACAGGAAATAATTTTTTTTGGAAAAATGTGCTTTAATGAAGAGGTAAGAGAATTATATGATACAAACAGGGAAGAATTAAAAGAAGAAAGTAACTTAGAAGGCCCACCTTTTCTGAATGAAGAAATCGCTGACGCTATCAAACATTTGAAGAAAAGAAAATCAGCTGAGCCAGATGGAATCACAATAGAAGAATTAGAAGTATTGGGATAATTTGGAGTAGATATATTAACCAGAATATTCAATATTTACAGCAGTAGATATTTAGAGAGCGATTTGATGAAATCTGCATGTACAGCTATGCCGAAAAGACAAGGCAAAATTTTTGTTTTCGGCGTTTCCATCCTGTTTCAGGATATTGCGGTCAACACCAGCATCTTTCAGCTGTATGTTGATTCCGAGGCTAGATTACGCTCATCAGCACGCCAAGACTTTCTGAGCGACCCGCTCCATACTCTCATAAGTCACTGGCGCGACTCGAACCGCTTCCAATTCTAGTGCGCTCACGTCAACAACGAGAGTATTCGGGGTTACGGAGAAAGCTGCTAACTCCTCGGCCAGGGAGCCAACACCAGGAGCAATTTAATGCGAACATTTTTCGAACAATTAACCTTGTAAACCATGTCACTAAGGTTCTCTTCGGAATTATAATAAGAAAAACCAGAAAGAAAATAAAAAAATTGAAATTGATGAAGAAAAGCATGAATTTGTGGAAGGAACAGGTACAAACAATGCAATATATACACTACGGCCAATAATAGAAAGATCAATAGAGATACAGAAAGACGTATGTGTGCTTCATAGATTATACTAAGGCATTTGATAAAGTAGAACATAATGAACTGATTAAAATGTTGGAAGATATTACAATTTATGGGACATATCTCAGAATAATAAAGAATAGTTACTGGAACCAAGTTGCAGTAATTAGTTAGTTAGTTAGTTAGTCGACAGATCATCCTCATTGCACATCGAACCATTCAGTCCATAAGTGCTCGGATCCCCTCCTCAGTAAATCCCGCAACGTGTAGCGGCTAACGACGCCAGTTCTGTGTTGGTTTATCAATCTTCCTTGGCTTCCTACGTAGTGTTCTTGTTTGGCCACCCCTCTTTTAATTTGCTGCTCTCGCAGTCTGGCCATTGTTTTAGATTCACAGTCATCACTTGGTTCTCGCAAAAGGCTTACTTCTCGTAGAGCATTCAGAATGTCGGCCTGGTCCATGGCGCGTCCGCCCTCCACAGTAGCCTCACCTGCGAGCTTGTCAGCCCGCTCATTTCCTTGTACTCCCGCATGACCTGGCACGAAGATGAAACTAATCTTTGCCAGCCGAGACCGCTCCAGAGGCAGCAACCATTCTCTTCGGATCGACCCCTCCTCTATCCTCTTGATCATGTTCATTGAGTCGCTAAGGAAACAAGCCCTAGTGAATGTCTGTGTCTCGAGCCATGTTATTGCTTTACTTACTGCCATGACTTCCATGGTCAGGCTACTTGTGGTTTCAGTGAAAGCACCAGAGTCCTCCTTCACAATTCTCCCTCCGGCCCGAGCTGTAAAGGCCCATGAGCTTCTCACATGTCGGACGACCGACCCATCTGTGTAGATGACCGCGTCACCGTCTAGCGAATTCTCGAAAATCAACGCTTGTACTTCAGCCTCAACAGCAGCCGGATTTTCTTGTCTGCATTTTCTATCTAGTTGGATGCAAACTGAAAAGGATGTGCAGAAGTCTGTTGGCACTTGCACCCACTCCTCGCCAGGTTCTAAGTCCTCAAGTGAACACACCTGTTGGAGAATGTCTTCGGCTTGACCCATCCACGACCGTCCTCTTTTTAACCTGCTGCCCTTTACCCTCCTAATTTCACTATGCAGTGGATGTTGTGTGTTTGCGTTAATTCTGAGGTAGGCGCGTGCCCTGCAACCTTGTATTCTCTCTTCAATGGTTGGAAAATCAAGAAGGTAGCGCATCGCCCTGCATGCTGTATCTCTTGTACATCCAAGAATAATGCGCATAGCTTCATTCTGTATCCTTTCCATCCTTTCTATCTGCTTATGGCTGAGAGTCAGGATTGCCATTGCATACTCCAAAACAGACATGACCAGCCCCTCGTACAGAAGACATAGATGGCGCTGCTCACAGTTTGCTGCCGCCATCACCCGCATCGCTGCCAAACCCCGCTTGGCCTTTGTTATCACCTGGTCTATGTGCACATTATAAGCAAGGCTTCGATCAAACCGTATCCCCAGGTAATTCATTGCCTGCGTTCTTTCCACCGCCTCTGAACACAGCATTACAGTTGGTGTTGGAGTGTTGACAATATGATTATTCAACGAGAACCAAGTCACTGTTGCCTTTGTTGGGTTGACCATTGCCCCAGCTTCATCACACCAAGTACTTATGCGATTGAGTTCGGTTTGTAGTTCTACAGCAACCTCCTCTCTATCCTTACCCTGACGATACACTAAAACATCATCGGCATATGACAATGTCCTGCCAGGTCCAGTGATCTGCTCACTGGTGATTCTCACTGTGTAGGCGTTGAACAGTACCGGAGATAATGGCGATCCCTGTGGTAGGCCAGGATATATTGTTGTTGGTTCCGAAGTCCAACTGCCACATCTAAAAACTACTTTCCGTTGGAAGAGGGCTGCAGCGATCCAACTAAGGAGGAATGAACTTACGTTTAGTTCGAGAAGCTGAAACATTAAAAAATCCAGTGGTACTCTGTTGTATGCGTCCTCAAGAGGCGGTAGCTGGTCGGGACCGTCCTCCGAGGGTGTAGAAAGTTGCATTGTGGACTGTTACCGTTGGTGTCTGAGGCCCACACGAACAGGTATGACAACGAGGTCTGAGACAGGTCTGACAGTGAGGTTTGAGGCCCACACGGACAGGTCTGACAGTTAGGTTTGAGACCCACAGAGACAGGTCTTACAACGAGGACTGAGGCTCACATGGGCAGGTCTGACAGCGAGGTCTGAAAAGGTCTGACAGCGAGGTCTAAGACAGGCCTTACAGCGAGGTCTGAGACAAACTACAGTAGGATCTATGGAACTCTGACGTTGGACGTAGTGTACTCTGGCCCAGTACATCCTTGGGATGACGATCGCCCACGACTGTCAATAGGCAACGTCGTGAGACAGTTGAGCTAATTTTGTGCCCAACACTGAAAGCGCCTGGATAGGATATCTGAAGATTAATGTTTCATGGATAATAGGTAAGAGACATGGCAGGTATTTTGCCCTACTGTGTGCGTGCTACCGGTTGGACTTGGTAGAGACAGCCTCGCGTTCATTAACAGAACGGCAGCGATATTATTGGCATGGCACATGATAGATGGATGGTATCGCATCACATCCTGAGGAGTTAACATTCTTCAAGTGCTTTATTGCCCATACGATTGCATCTAATGAAGGTTCAGGTTATGTCTCTGTTGTCACTGATTCATATATTTCTTTCATATCCTCACGGTCATTCATACCATACGTTCCACTGCATTATCCATTCCATCGTTCTAGAATTTGTCTAGATTCAGTTAAGGTATTTAACAATTTGTCACAGATAACATTCAATTGAGGTTGAATATTTCTTGTCAATAATGTCATTTCTTTGAACATTTCATAATCGCATCCAATATTATGATATTGCTCTATTTTAGTACAAAAGCTTGTATACACTTGTTTCTGTCCTTTATTGTGTTCTTTATTATTTCTCGAGTTAAAGATGTATACTTCATCCTGCTGTTATTGGCTTCTCCTCTTTTCTGTTTCAGTTCCCTTTGTTGTTTTATTAATTCTATCGTGTATGATGTAAAGCATGACCTATGTTGCTTTTTTTGGGTCGGAATTAGATCTTTGTCTGTTGTTGTCAAGATGTCTCTAGCTTGTACTGCCAGTTCATCAGGTGTCATTTCCTCTTGTACAGACATCAAGATCCCAAAACCATTCTTCACTTCTACGTTTTATGCATCTGGTATTTTTGTGAGATCAAAACGAAGTGGCATTGGTATTCAGGTAAGTTTTTTGCGTTTTACTTTCACATCTACTTCTAATAACTGAGGATCTGTATCACAGTCTGCACTTCGTAGGGTCTCCATCTTCTTTGTATTACAATATAATCTATCTGGTTTTTGGTAGTACTGTCCGTGGATTTCCATGTAAAGAGTCTTCTTGGGTGTTGTTTAAAATGTGTGTTGACTATTGTTGGTAAGACAAAGATAAGGAAAAGACCAAGATGAATACTAGCTAGACAAAGATTATGGTAGTTGTGCAACAAGCCAAGAACATTAATAGAAATAACGAGTTAAAGACTCATGGACAGGACAACATGGTTCTCTGTCTGGGCCAAATAATTACCGAACATGATGGATGTGAAAATAAAACAAAATGACAGTAAAGACATCACAACAGGAGGGAAAGAAAGGCCACAGACACCACACGCATGGACTGTAAGAAGATTGGCAGTACACGAGACAGAAGACTGGGGACAGACATAATCATCCACGCCACACAGCATGGACTATAAGAAGATTTGCAGTACACGAGATAAACAAAACAAAACAAACAAACTTTATTTTCAAAGGGCTAAGAATTGGGCACGCTGGCGCGTCTAACAGTCTGCCCTTCTATCACTCTCTTTCATACATTACATCATTCACACATCATTCAAGGCTAACTGAAAACAGCAACAATATAACAGATATGTATTATAAAGGCATGTGGAAAATGAACAATCAATACTACACGTCTCAGTAAAAGAAATGACTGGTGTGGCACTTGTTATTAGCTATGTGGAATATACTGGCCTACCAAAAGGGGACTGGCTGTTATATACTAGGGGGTTATCATTATCTCTATTATTAAGGGTCAAGGTAATCCATACTGAGATAATGTTCAAATAATTTGCGATTATATGTATAGGAATTGGTGATGTCTTTTATTTCTTGTGAAAGATTGTTCCACGGCTGAATTGTTAAGCGTGTTTTATATAAGTCTATCCTAGGCTTCGGAATGTGTAATAGGTTCTAGACAGACATGATCACCAACGCCATATGGTATGGAGAACAAGAAGTTTGACAGTACAAGAGACAGAAGGCTGTAGACAGACATGATCACCAATGCCACAAGGTACGGACTATATGAATATTGGCAGTACGCGAGACAAAAGTTTGTGGACAGCCATGATCACCTAAGCCTCACGACATGGATATAAGAAGACTCACAGTACATTAGACAGAAGGTTGTGGACAGACATGATCACCAACGCCAAACGGCTGCCGTTTTGGAAGAAAGAAACATCGATAAGACTGAGTAACATCGACCTTGAACTGCAGATGCGACTGCTCCAGGCGTTTACCTACCACACAACAGTATACCCCTCTGATAATAGACTATGCAAAAGATATCAAACAACTTATCACACATGTCAGATATCATGCTGTAGCTAGATGAAATGGTTAAGCTGTAGTGAAAAGAAGTCAAATGGAGTCATTCGTAATGAGGTAACAGACAATAACTGAATATGGTACAACAAAGAATATATCTTGTCATTCGTAATGAGGTAACAGACAATAACTGAATATGGTACAACAAAGAATATATCTTGCAATAGACAACAACAGAACATTATACAACATAAAATATATCTTGCAATATACAACAACTGAACATGATACAACAAAGAATATATCTTGCAACAGACAACAATTGAACATGTTACAACAAAGACTATATCTTTCAATAGACAATTGAACATGGTACAAGAAAGAATGTAACTTGGAATAGCCAACAAATAAACATGGTAGATCTAACAAAGATGGTTGTCTTGCAATAGATAACAACCGATCATGGTACACCAAAGAATATATTTTGCAATAGACAACAACTAAACACGGTACAACAAAGACAGTTTTCTTGCAATAGACGAGAACTGAACATGGTACAACAAAAATATATCCTGCAATAGACAATACCTGAACATGGTACAACAAAGAAGATTGTCTTGCAATAGACAACAAATGAACGTGGTACAACAAAGAATATATTTTCAATAAACAACAAATAAACACGGTACAACAAAGAAGGTTGTCTAGCAATAGACAACAACTGAACATGGTACAACAAAGAAGATTGCCTTGCAGTAGGCAACACATGAATATGGTACAACAAAGAAAGTTGTCTTGCAATAGACAACACATGAACGTGGTACAACAAAGAAGGTTAGCTTGCAATAGATAACACTTTAATAATGTACAACACAGAAAGTGTCTTGAAATACAGATATCAAAGTAAAGCAATGAAGATATACAACTGACAAATGAGTCGGTTTCAGAGATATCTGTCATGAGATGTGCGTAATTTATCAGCTGTTTCATCGACACAAGGCATGTCACTATTGAAACATGTAGATAACTAATTATTTTCACCACAATTAACATCCGAAAGATGATGCCCGATGCTGTCAGCTAAGAGTAAGCGTGTGTCATCGATACATTTCATGTCACACCGTTTTAAGGTAATGAATTACATGACACGGCAGCTGGTGGGGTCCGCCCTCCGAGGGCGTAGAAAGTTGCATTGTGGACTATCACCTTTGGTGTCTGAGGCCCACACGGACAGGTCTGACAGCGAGGTCTGAGACAGGTCTGACAGCGAGGTCTGAGACAGGTCTGACAGCGAATTCTGACATAGGTATAACAGAGAGACCTGAGTCAGGTCTGTCATGAGGTCTGAGACAGATCTGACAGCGAGGTCTGAAACACGTCTGACAGCGAGGTCTGAGACAGGTCTGACAGCGAAGTCTGAGAAAGATCTGACAGCGAGGTCTGAAACACGTCTGACAGCGAGGTCTGAGACAGGTCTGACAGCGAGGTCTGAGACACGTCTGACAGCGAATTCTGAGTTAGATATAACAGCGAGACCTGAGTCAAGACTGGCAGTGAGGTCTGAGATAGGTCTGACTGCGATATCTGACAGCATCTGAGACAAACGACAGTAGTCTCGGTGGAACTCCGACGTTGGGCGTAGTGTGCTCTTGTCAAGTGCATCCATGGGATGGCGCTCGCCCACGACTGTCAATATGAGACGTTGTGTGACAACAGTGCGAGTTCTGCGTCCAACACTAACACCGCTTGAATAGGATATTTCATCAGTAATGTTTCATGGGTGATAAGTCAGAGAAATGTCAGGTATGTTGTCCTACTGTATGCGCTCTACCGTGTGGACTTGGTAGAGACAGTCTCGGGTCCACTAACAGATTGGCAGCGAATAAATTCCGTTTACAAAATATCACGAGGATAGCCACGCTGACGGAGGCGATCCATTATTTCTTGGACCTTATGACGTAATTCGCCAGTGACCTGACTTAATTGTCGAAGACATTGAAGGTGAATAAAGGTAATAAAATACTTCCATGGCGGTTGATGGGAGGCAGTGTAGAGAAGAAAAACATATGAGTCACTCGATTGATGGTGAACCAATGTTCAGATGCTGAGGGATGTAGTGAGACTGTCAAGTCCAGTAAGGTGACCTCTGTCCTTGAGCTTACTAAGGGAACTATTGAGACTGTCAGGTCCAGAAAGTTTACCACTGTCCAAGAAACTACTGTAGCATCTATTGAGACGGTCATGTCCAGTAAGTTGACCGCTGTGCGAGATACAGCTGAGGGATCTATTGAGACTCTCAAGTCCAATAAGATCTGTCCAAGAAAAGATGAAGCTAAGCTTGATGACGGAATGGGAGCTGGAGAGAGGCGATCAAGTTTATAGATGGACATATCAAACATACCAATACACTCATCATTGTGCCTCTTTTAGTGCTTAGAGAGGCTATGGCTATTTGGAGCCCATACGTAATACTCTTAATATCCTTTACTCTGTCGGACGCAGTTGATGTGTGTGGCCAGAACCTCAGCCTGGACTCAAATTGTTGTTACGTGGCCATCATGTTATGTTCTAGGGCAGTTCCAATAGCCAACATAGATAAGGTTGAATGCTTGTGTGGTTCGACGCTTGCCAGGTCGTTTCGCAGTTTCCTTCCTTTTCTCTCAACTCCCTCTCTTTATGTTGCTTCAATTTACATTTTCTGCAGGCATCCAGGTCAGAGGACGATCGCGGTATCTCCCGAGAAAATTCCAGATGAAATGTGACGTCACGATTGTCTATGGTAATATGTGAGAGTCATAAACGGTGGCATCAGCAATGTGCTCGTTACGGTGAGGGAGCATGAACGCACCCCCATCAGCCAAGTGCCGCCCCTTCAAAGAGCACGCCGCCATCGTTATCGTCTATGCATACCACAGCCACGCAGTTCACCAGCTACAAGAGTATTCCTGCAACTTGATGTGCCATCTTCCCAAACGGACGGATCAACTTTGCTGAGCACATCCTCGTTACAACCGTCTCATACCATCCAGAATAATTTATCTTGGTCAACATCTGCCTCTTTTCCCTGATCTTTCCTGCTGTCACGATGTTCTCCAAGGACTCTCTTCTCATTGCATGACCAAAGAATCGTGTTTGCCACTCCTTATACATATACTTATATATATATATATACAGAAGAATGTCTCGGTGTGTTAACCAAGCATAGAACGAACAGATGGTTCAATCCAAAATGTGAAGAAGCAGTCATTAGGAAAAAGAATGCCAGACAGTTATGGCTAAATGACATCAACAACATCCAAAAGGAAGAGCAATATAGAAATGAATGTAAAGAGGCTACAAAAATAGTTCGACAGCAGAAGCGAGAATAAATAAGTAATATAATCAAAGATATGGAAACTAATCACCAGAAAAATGAATCCAGAAAGTGTTTTAAAGAACAAAAGTCAATGAAACGAGGGCACCAATACAACACATATGGTTTAAAAGACAAAAATGGGAATATGATAAATACCAATGAGGAAATGTGCAACACATGGAAAGAATATTGTGTTGAATTACTAAATTGTGAAGCTCCAAGTAACACTTTCCTACAGGAAGAGGTTCTAACGTGTGAACCACAAATTGAAGAACATGCATTTGAAGAAATCCTATATGTAATCACACGACTTAAAAACAATAAGGCAACTGCGGCTGATGGAATTGTTGCTAAATTTATAAAGGCGGGTGGCCATGCATTACATCTAAAGTTAAACGAACTAATAATAAAAATCTGGAGGACTGAAGAATTACCTCATGAATGGAAAGAGTCATTATTGATACCTATCTTTAAGAAAGGAGACAAGTTCCAGTGTGAAAATTATAGAGGAATATCACTACTGTCCATAAGCTATAAGATACTATCCGCAGTATTACTAAATAGACTAAAACCATATTCAGAATGCACATTAGGTGACTACCAGGCGGGGTGTAGACAAAACAGATCAACAATAGATCAGATATTTATCTTACGACAAATAGCCAAGAAAAATTAGGAATATAAAAGAGATCTCCATAACATTTTTGTGGATTTTAAAAAGGCTTATGATAGTGTCCATAGGAATAGTCTATGGAATGCTATGCGGGAATTTGGAATACCAAGGAAGTTAATCAACATGACCAGACTATGCATGGAAGATATTTATAATATAGTAACATATAAAGGCAGGAAATCAGACACTTTCCAAATAACATCTGGCTTGAAACAGGGTGATGCACTATAGCCGCTACTCTTCAATCTGGCTCTAGAGAAAGTTGTAAGGAGGGTAAAGGAGGAATGTGATATTGGAGGAACATCCAAGCTGCTTGGTTATGCAGATGATATAGATATTATAGGGGGAAATGAACAAAAGACATTGGAAATATTGACTCACTTAAAGGAAAAAGCCCAATAGATGGGGCTGGTTATCAACCAGGATAACACAGAATATATGGTAATTTCAAGAGAAGGAATGGCTAAAAACTCTGGCCACATACAAATAGATAATATGACCATTAAAAGAACGGAAACATACAAATACCTGGGTACAATCTTCAACTGCTCCAACATCATAAGGGAAGAAATACAAACTATAATCAATTCTGGAAATAAGATATACTATTGTCAAAGACTTGAGAGGAAGCTCTAAGCTCCGAGAGAGCTAAAATAGAGCTTATTAGGGGACAGGTGACGTAATAGGACAGGAGACCAGACAGGAGAGACACCAACGCTATAAATAGCTATAACGGGACACACTTGTGTCAACAAGAAGGGCAACCAGTGCAATTGAGCTGGTGTTACCCAAGAACCGGGGAAACTTAGCTCACGAGGTGAGGACCACGTAACTGTGGTCAACACAGCCCAGGGCCCAGCACGTAAACCAAACATTGCACGCTGAGCTGAATTGCTAGTGGCTGAACACGCCACGCTCAGCGAGCGGAGACAGGACCGAGACGGCGTCGGAATCAGACGTGTATTCCGCTAGGATGACTTTGTAGTTATAAAGAACAGTATAATAGTATAATAGCACATCTTAGCTTCAGTGATTATAATAATTATATCATCCTCTCATCCCATCTTATCATCATCACATTATAAGATGTTTAATACCGTTGTGGTATTCCGCTCGTGGAGCCTTTGTATAATCTGCTCCGAATAAACATGTATCCTTTTGCAAACGAGACGAGTTGTCACTTTCGTTTAGTGCAAAAGAAGAGAATCCCTGTATGCCTGTCGCAAGTGGGTTGCTGACAGGCAGGATACTATTTGGTGTCAGAAGTGCTTGAATCACCGCTCATTACCAGGTAGAAACAAGCTGACACCAGGACACGATCTGACACCAAGATACCATACATTTGGTGTCAGAGGTACCTGAACAACCGCTCACTACCAATAAGATACCATTTGGTGTAATAAGACCTTGAACTACCGCTCACTACCATTAGCCACCATTTTGGCTCATTTTGGATAACATTTGTTAGAATACCATTGCTGTTTTGTTTCAACCACCACTCATTGCTATTAGCCAAGATACCACGTTATCATTTCTCGTGGGGCTTGAACCACCGCTAAAGTTGTGCTATTTAATTGAACGGAGCAGTGATAAAAATAGCAATGTATTGTGTGATGAAAGGTATCATTAGCATATGATTTAGGTAACTTATTAAATGAAATTGTGTGAAAACATAAACTGATTGTGTACAAATTTAAAGGTTAATCATCATGTGTTCGATATTATCAGAATCTCAACATCTATCACAATCACGGCAGTATGTGTGCAAAAACAATTTTTTTTTCTCGCACAACAATTAGAGGTTAAGCTAGAATCGTGGAGCGCAGCACAGCCAGAAACGATAGAAAAGGGAAGACAAGACGACATTGACATTCATTGACGTTCATTCAGAATATCATACGATCATATCATCTACATTAATCATTATCATTTATGCCACATTTGAACTTTGCCATTCGTTGAAACATTGTTATCTCAATTAACCACATGTATGACACATTCCATGCATGTTGCTAAAATTGTGATGTTCTAATAAACAGAAACATCAGTATAAAAGCGAGGCGATCAGTCGTTTGTACGGAAGGACAGCGGCGAAACATCCCAAGGGCCAGATTTTGCTACAAGATTAGATGAGTATATTTTTCTCTAATTTTGATATGCACCCTTAACTTCGCACTCTTTTTCAGAAAAGCTTGTAAATATTTAACATACGAGAATTGTGAAATTGTATTTGAAAAATATTTTGCTAATAATTGTCTGATAACATAAGGCCTCATAATGTCATCATTAAATGACTTCATCCAGGCTGGTAAAGCACTAGAGTATACTGGAGACAAACTAGAGAAATGGGCAAATGAAAGATACAAAGGAGAAACAGACAAATTGAGGGATGAAAGAGCAAGGGAAAGGCAACATCAAAAAGAGATGAAGGAGTTGGAAGAAGCCACAAAACAGAAGGAGTTGGAAACAGAAGCAGATAGAAATGGACGATGCCACCAAGCATAAACAGATAGAGGTGGAGTCACAAACGAAGTTAAAGATGAAAGAAATGGAGATTGACTCCAACACCCAGATAGCCTCTACAAAGTTAAAAAGCCAAGAAGAACAAAATAAATTCTCCAAATATAAAGGGCTGATCAAGCCATACAGTCAAGGCGATTCAATATCAGCTTGGACTGAGAATGTAGAATTTCAACTGAGAACTCAGAAAATACCATTAGATGATTGGGCAATGATCTACATGAGAAACCTCAGTGGGGAGCCATTAAAGGTCATAGAATCTATACCATAAGAACTAAGAGGTAACTATCAGTACATTCATGATAGAATTATGCAGCATTTTTTGCTCGATGCTCCTGGATATCGTATCCAGTATTCACAAATAAAACCCAAGCCAACAGAAACGTTCTTAGATTACGTGTCAAACGTTCAGAGTATATTTAATAAATGG
The DNA here is from genome assembly GCA_014155875.1 of Cepaea nemoralis. Lineage (NCBI taxonomy): Eukaryota > Metazoa > Mollusca > Gastropoda > Stylommatophora > Helicidae > Cepaea > Cepaea nemoralis. The sequence continues at coordinate 92,102 of JACEFZ010028120.1, forward strand.
CTGAGAGCAGCGAAAGTTGGTAAGAACTTTGATAAATTACAGGACTTGATGGTGATGGATAAGGTCATATCCACCGTTCCTACCTCATTTGCCAAGTTCCTGCAACAAGCAGACATTGAATCTATCGAACAGCTCGAAAAACGAGGTTCTGCTTATTTTTCGTCCAACAGGGACGTATTTAAAACATCAGTACATGACACTGAGATTACTGCTTTTGTCAAAAACATACCAAGCAGGCCTTACAAGCAGAAAGACTATCAAAATAAAAATAAACCATATCAGAAGCCACCACAATGTGGATACTGCAAATTGTTCCATCCGCAGTACTCCATTTGTGATAAGAGCCCCTCTTATCCTGCTCATCTAGAAATGATGATAAAAAAGCAGCAAGACAAGCGAAACTCTTATAAACGTGCTGTTAAATGCTTCTTTTGTTCAAGTTATGGCCATTATAGTTCTAAGTGTTTGGGCAGACAACGAATGAAGGCAAACAATGCCTTACTCATCGATACGTCATCAGACGATGACAGTGTGATTGACTCTGAACTTGAAAATGTATTACCAACTAGTGAATGTGAGAGTGTGAGTGCAGCTACGGATATTTTAGACTTTAATAAGTGTGACACGTGTCACCAGTTTCATACAGATGGCAAATTGAAATGTGGGCACTTGGTACCATGTTCCAACGAAGATGCCAATGCAGCGTTAGCCTACAGAGGCAAGTTACAGTTCTACGATGCACTGGTCAATGAACAACCATGCCATTGTTTGCTGGATAGCGGAAGCACTCTACTTGGGGTAAAAACAGACCTAGTTAAGCCAGAAGATTATACGGGCGAGTTTGTAAAATGCCGCACGTTCTCTGGCAACATAGAGAAATATCCACTGGCAAAAGTACGCATAAACACCCCGTTCAAAAATCCCTGTACTGAATTAATTTTGGGATGTTTACCATCGTTAAAAGAGTGTACTAATGAAGAGATGTTAGCCTGGAAAGAAACAAACACGGCTAATGCTGTAACGCGGTCAGATACTGAAACACATTACAGTGACCTACAAAACGAAATGTTACAGTTGTTAACACCCACAGGTGCAAGTAACAGTGCTACTCGACAAGAATTCATCGAAGCACAACGCAACGATCAAACTATTACACCTTATTTTAAACTGTTAGGTGAGCGAGCGAAAGTTACGAAGAATGCATCGTAGTATTTTAAAGTACATAACGGAATCCTCATGCGTTATTACACATCAAATAACCATGAGATTCAGCAAACGGTGTTACCTGTAAAACACCGACAAAATGTGCTGCACATTGCACACGAGTCACCGTTTGCTGGACATTTAGCCTATGATAAAACGAGAGCCAGAATTTTGGCACATTTTTACTGGCCTAAATTTTGTAGCGACATTAAATTGTTCTGTCGATCATGTACTATTTGTCAACATTTAGTAAGAAAGGGGAAGCATGCAACAGCCGAGGTCCAGCGTTCGATTTTGGCTTCTAGACCATTTGAAAGTGTAGCGGTAGATATTGTTGGACCCCTGTATCAGGTGTGGAACAAAGGAAACCGTTTTATACTTACTCTCGTGGATCTCTGTACAAGGTGGATCGAAGCGGTACAACTAAAAATACATCACCTCCAAAGATGTAGCAAATGTGTTTTTACACCTATTTTGTAGATTTGGCTTTCCTCGTACCATTTTGAGCGACCGAGGAACCCAATTTATTTGGGCTGCGATGCAAGCCCTAACAAAATTGCTAGGGATAGAACAGCATTTTTGTACACCGTATCACCCTGCGAGTAATGGGATTATAGAGAAAATTAACGGGGATCTAAAGCATATGCTGGCTAATGTAACAACTGAGAACCCATCTGATTGGGACATACTCCTACCAGCAGTGCTATTTGCCCATCGAGAAATTCCGCACTCACGTACGGGTTTCTCACCTTTTGAATTAGTTTATGGGGCGAACCCTCGTGGACCCCTAACAATCTACCATCAGCTGATTACTAGCTCAGTAGATAATCCAACAGCAGTAACACCATATGAGATGGTAACGGAAACACGCAATAGAATAATGAAGGCGTGCCAAATAGCTAAAGCTCTTTGGAGAGAAAAGGTCAGATGTACCGCGAATTATGCAAACAAGGGGGCTAGAACCCTACACCTTGAACCCAATCAAAAGGTGCTACTTTTACTACCAGATAAACGTAATTTGTTACTAACATCATGGCAAGGGCCATTCAAAGTCGAACGACAAATATCAGATGTCGACTATGAAATATCGATAAAGGGAAAATTAAAGATATTTCATATCAACATGCTAAAACCCTATTTCTCACGACAAGAACTACCGACAGACAACAGAGTGCATCTACACCAGTTAACCGGACGACAGACGTACACAACACAACTACACTAGGTAGGGCGACAGATCATGACGACATCGCATACACACCTAGCCAGCAAACAGTCCACACAGCTAGTACAACAACAGTACTTAATCAGACGGATGACGACGGAATAGAACTACCAGTCCCAACAGTCGACACGACAGGGACAATTGATAGCATACGGATAGAACCCAAACTGACAGACGACGAACGACAACAACTGTCAGAATTAGTAACTGAGTACAAGGACATTTTCTCTGACATCCCAGGTAAGACTGACAGAATAGAACACTCTATAATTCTGACTGATAGCACACCTATCAAATGTCGACCTTATTCCATCCCATTGAGTTACCGGGAAAATCTCGACAATGAATTGTTAAATCTTGAGTCGAGTGGAATAATTCAGAAATCTCAGTCAGAATATTCTTTTCCTATAGTCTTAGTCAGAAAAAGGACTCGACTATTCGTCTCTGCGTCGATTATCGGCGCTTAAACAACGTGACAAAGGTTGACGCAGAGCCTATTCCATCTTGTGACGACCTAATCCTTGACATGTCAACATCCCGTATCTTTTCGAAACTAGATCTCACGAAAGGTTACTGGCAGGTCCCGATGAAAGTAGACTCTATTCCTTTAACAGCTTTCTCTATTCCTTTAGGCCTGTATGAGTGGCGCTCTCTTCCTTTCGGTCTTCGAAATGCACCAGCCACTTTTGTCCGACTAACTAGGGATCTTCTCCACGGAGTGACCAATACATCGACTTATATTGATGACATTTATATCCATACAGCAGACTGGACAACACACCTACTGAAACTGCGACATGTCTTTGATAGACTGCGATTATTTGCTCTTACAGTGAAACCCACCAAAGTGGAGTTGGGAATGGAAGAAATTGATTTTTTAGGCCATACAATCACCAGAGGCCAACTAAGAACTTATGATAAAATAGTGACCAAGATTCTCAATCTAACTATGCCTACGACCAAGAAACAGGTCCGTAGCTTACTTGGTCTGGTCAATTATTACAGCAAATTTATACCAAATTTGGCTGAAATCACCAGTGTTTTTTCCAATGTATTAAAAGCATCTGTAAAACTTGATGTGATGGATGCAAAGTTAATTGGTGCGTTATCAAAATTGAAACATTTATTTAGCGTTCCACCTATATTGCGTTTGCCTAACGTCAATCTTACGTATTTCCTCTGTACAGACGCAAGTTCAATTTCCATATCTGGAGTCCTAGGCCAATTTTATGAAGGCAAGTTCCAACCAATAATCTACGTGAGTCATAAGATCAGTCTGGCTGAGGCAAGATACTCAGCATCTGAATTGGAAGCGTTAAGCGTGATATATTGTATCAGAAAACTTAATCGATTCCTGGCGGGTACAGAGTTTGTTATCGAAACCGATAATTCGCCTCTTACGGTAATGCAAACAGGGGTTCATCGGAACAACATAATTTACAGATGGTCCTTGATTTTGCAAAATTATGCCTTTACTATTAAACATTTGAAGGGCAGTTTAAACTCTTTAGCTGATACATTGAGTAGACCTTCTCGTATTGAAATACCTGAAATAGGAGGAGAGAGCGACCGTACATCACCAGAAACATTGACACTGTAATTGCTTAGTGCCCTATGTCGTGATTGTGAACACTTAAGTGCGTTATCATCGCCAGTCGCTTACATTTATGTAATATAAATTTTGTCAGCATTAGTGGTATGAACAGACGCATTTGTGAATTGTCTACACCACTACCACTTATATAACCCTTGAGTGGATCGAAATTTGAGACTTGAACCTACACCAACCATTAGCATACCTTTAGTATGAACATTAACCAGGACATGAGCATAAATCAGACTTTGTCTACCTGAACGTTGTTTTCGAGGACATTCTACAGAGAACACGGCTCGAACATCACTCCTGGATGTAAATTAGTTGGTGTAGTTAGTTAATATTGATTTGTGATATGTATATAATATGTTTTTATAAACAGTCGCGTGTAACTTCATATTGTGTAGAAATATTAGAATTAATTATTTAAAGATTTACCATATAACATTATTTAGGACATGTATACTTATAATTTACCTATAGTTAGTTAAGAACCTAGTGAAGTTAACAATGACATCATATTACTTTAATTTATCACCAGTTAAACACATTTAGTTAGATAAGTTAGTTAAAACATCACTTACAAATTAACACCATCATTTAATAATTTAGATCATGTTAGATACTAAAACACTTTAATGTAAATAACCCACTTTTCTTAAATTAAATTAATTAGTTAGATTATTTCCCTTGGATAAATTTAGAACAGTGCACCAACTCATAATAGTTTAGTTAGAACAGGGTTTACAATAGGATTGGAGTAACTAATCCGTTTCAATCATGTATATTTGTATAAATAATTGACGAGTGCATAAGGACGGCACAGTCATTTGGCTCTAAGACGCTTGTAAATTCAGCCAGAACATTTAATGTATATAATTTTGGTTCATGCATTTATTAATTTGTGAACCAGATTGTAATGACGACCCAATATTTTAAAACCAATTTTGAATGAAAGTTGAACGAAAGATGCGTGAATGAGAGAGAAAAGAGAACGAAAGATGCGTGAATGATAGAGAGAAATAAATTAAATTAGGAGAGTGAGAGAGATGTAGCGGTAATTTTTTCACCGCTTAAAACGATTTATTTTGACTTGTCTGTGTCAATCTGTGTAACCAATGTGTTGTCTATTTTTATAAGTGTGTAGTAGCCATACTTTAATGTTAAACATAGGGAACGTATTTTGAGCATCTTAAAACGGCTCTGTAGACATAAATTAGCATAACACACCTAGTTGTGACTGCAGTAAACCGCTTTACTGCGCTCGAAATAATACACACACGGAAATTAGAAACGCATACACATGTCAGTTAGTTAAGTTTATTGTAGTCTATTAGAGGACACACAACCAACCAGAAAAACAAACACAAAATCGTGCATACACCATTACTTTCAAAGAACCATAACTATTTCAACAGGGGACACAATAATATCTCTAAAAATACCTTAATGTAACACTTAAAGATTCTTTCACAAGCGGAAGCTAAAAGGTGAAGAGTTGCACATAGAACACGCATACGAGTTGGGGAAATTATTATATGAGAGCATGAACATTTTATTGTCCATGTTTCGCACTCTTGATAGAGGCAAGTTGTTGGGGTTGTTAATTTTGGACAATCGGAGGACAGGCCATATGGCATGGTTCCGGATCATACAATTCTCGTAAATATAATGACAGTTTAAAGCCAACTGTACTAGTGGAATGAGCTACTCAATTATCCAAGTGAAGAAATACAAGAGTGTGACGAAGGAAATGAGAGATCTTGTCCTATCCCCATAAGAAAAGTAGAAAACTCATCAAGTCTTCGACAAAATTAGACAGCCAATTTTTGTAACATTACTTGTGTTACCCCCACAACTTAAAAGTTTGAAACACAACAGGGGAGGAATGAGAGCCTGTCAAAGACTTGAGAGGAAGCTCTAAGCTCTGAGAGAGCTAAAATAGAGCTTATTAGGGGACAGGTGACGTAATAAGACAGGAGACCAGACAGGAGAGACACCAACGCTATAAATAGCTATAACGGGACACACTTGTGTCAACAAGAAGGGAAACCAGTGCAATTGAGCTGGTGTTACCCAAGAACCGGGGAAACCTAGCTCACGAGGTGAGGACCACGTAACTGTGGTCAACACAGCCCAGGGCCCAGCACGTAAACCAAACATTGCACGCTGAGCTGAATTGCTAGTGGCTGAACACGCCACGCTCAGCGAGCGGAGACAGGACCGAGACGGCGTCGGAATCAGACGTGTATTCCGCTAGGAAGACTTTGTAGTTATAAACGACAGTATAATAGTATAATAGCCTAGCTTAGCTTCAGTGATTATAATAATTATATCATCCTCTCATCCCATCTTATCATCATCACATTATAAGATGTTTAATACCGTTGTGGTATTCCGCTCGTGGAGCCTTTGTATAATCTGCTCCGAATAAACATGTATCCTTTTGCAAACGAGACGAGTTGTCACTTTCGTTTAGTGCAAAAGAAGAGAATCCCCGTATGCCTGTCGCAAGTGGGTTGCTGACACTATGCACTACAACATGTACTAAAATCAAAGGCGCTATCTCGTAACACCAAGATCACAATATACAAAACACTGATCAGACCAGTTGTGCTGTATGGCTCTGAAACCTGGAGTACACTGAAAGAAAACGAAGCCATGCTATAAACCTTTGAGAACAAAGTTTTAAGATGCATCTTTGGACCCATTAGGGATACACAAAGTGAAGAGTGGAAAAGAAGAAGTAACAAAGACATTTATGATCTGTTTACGTGCCCGCTAATCACTGGTATCATGAAGGCTAATAGATTACAATGGCTGGGGCATATAGAAAGAAGGAAGATAATAGGGAAACAAAACTCGCTTACACTCAGGAAATAAATGACCGTAGACCCCGAGTAGACCAAGAAGGCGGTGGAGAGATAATATATATATACAGACCTACAAGCACTTGGAATCAACGACTGGCAAGGGAAGGTCAACCAGAGAGACGAATGGAGACGGACTGTATCTGCAGCAAAGAACATCACTGGCTCGGAATGCTGAAGAAGAAGAAGATATTCTTTAACCTCTTCCAAGTAATCGTTGACTTTGACTTTGGCAGTGCCCGGGTCTGGCAACATTGGTATCAAATTCAACTTCTCTATGGCTTACATCTATATCTATATATGTATATATTGCCGTGTGTATTTTCTTAAGCATTAGTGCAAGCCTAGAATTGTCCGTGTCTTATGTGTATCTGGATATGTACAATGTTAAACTGACTTATGTTCACTCACCATAACATCTGAGTACAGCAATGAAAGCCAGAAATACACAAAGTCTGAGAGGCTGCATGTTGTCGTGTGTTCTATCCGAATGAGACAAATAGCAACGAAAGACAGATGATCAATAATCGGGGGGAAAGAATTGTATGTGCATAACTAATATACATCAGAAAGCGGTTTCTAAACAGCTTCATCACATTGTAATGAGATTTTATAAAAAATATATTTATAAGTACAACAAACAGTTCCAAAAGTCATTTGGCGTCGATTGTATAACTAGTTGTCCTACGTATTGTCATCGTGACTTACGAGTGAGACAGCCCCACTCTATATGTAGATATGGAGGACATTATACGCGATTGAATACGTCCGCAAAAGCTTTAACATGAAACATAGACACGACAACGAATTGCCTGTTTTCGAATGGTCAAGACATTCTGAACTTCCACCTTCACAATTATTTCCTCATAATATTGTTCAGAATATCACAGTTTTTTTTCTTGTATCGTCGTACACATTTTTCACATAATATGACCATGCATGTACAATCTGGACTTTTTATATTATGATAGTTTTATCTTTTCTTTTCAGAAGTGTATGTACGTTTCTTTTATTAGTAAGCTCCTGAATTATTTTGTGTAGTCATTTAGTATTTGTACTATTGAGTTGTTTTTCAATTTCTGTTTAGTTTTTTTCACAAGCCATACTTACTTTGCCTATATACACAATGTTCTGACTTTTCTGTGAATGTCTTATTATTTTTCAGGATTATTTGTGTTGCGTCTTCTTGTTTCCATTAGTCGTAAAATGTCTTCGGTCATCCATTTCTTTAGACCTAAATTCTTTAATTTTGGGATAGTAGTTTCTGCAACCAAACTGATTGCATTTTTCAACATTTCACATTGATCATCTACACATTGAAATAAGATCTCTAGACCAGACAATATATCAAATCTTTTATTTACTTCTATGTTAAAATTGTCTTTCATTTCCATGTCATTTGTCAATGTACACAGACCATATTTAGTGTTTCCTGGTATATACTTCTTTTTACTTAACGTCGCCTTCAATTTGCCGGTACTCTAATCTCCAATCACTGTGATTCTACGCATTTGGATCTCTTTTTGCTACTGTTAACGCATTTCAAAACCTTCTGCTAATCAGGATGTAATAATTCCGGTTTCTAATCCTGCTGTCAGGACTCCTCCATGTCCATAATCTTCTTGTATGTTGCTTATACCAGGTGTTTCCGACAATAGGTTCATGCTCTTTTGCCCATTCTACAATTCTTTATCCTCACTCAGTTTGTTCTCCAAAACCATGTTTACCTACTATGGTGAGGTTCTTGCAATGTTGTCTGTTTACTTCATGCCCCTTACCTTTTCAAAAAATGTGTAATAGTTTTTACTGAGTCTTTAGCGAGGCTAGTCTCCTGCAGGCCAGCAATATTACTGTTAAGACGATTGAGTTCGGCATCAATCACAGCCTTTTTGCTCACGTCGTCAATATTCGTCAGGTCAGTGGAAAATCCTGGACGCATGGTTCTTTCGTTCCATATTGCAAGCCTAAGCTTGAAGTTTCTATTATTCTTTTTAGTAGTACCTGGTGCATTGGTTTTACAGCTTGCGCTTCAGATTTTGTCCTATCCCCAAGCACACACTAAAGCAATCAGTCTATGGGGGATCAGCACCCAACTCTCTGGGGGTTGTCCAGCTTGAGGCGGGCGGTAGCTGATCAGTAACACATGTAGTTGTCTTTTACCGTCAGAGGCAACCCGTGGCGCACTAAGTCTACGCCAATCGGCAAGGTCTTATAACTCGTAACTTCTACCTCTCACTTTGATTCCGAGACTGGTTAAGACCAGGGATGGAGTATTACCTCACTATAGCATAAAGCTTGGGCTGAAATATATAGACCATGTGTTGCCCATGAAGCATGATCCCTCTTTACGCCTGCATTGTTAAATCCAGCGGAAAGATAACCCAATCCATCCGGAACAAGACAAGAGACTTAAGCTGCCGGATCAGCAAAGCAATGCTCTAACTATCCGCATGTCGGATCTTCAATCCTATACCAGCTTCCAACAAATGTTTAGGGCCTGATCTGCCCTGCCATGACATTTTGTCTTTAGGTTGAATGTCCTCGCTCCAGGATAAGACTTATAACCTCCCAATTGCGCTCCTCCACCCGACAAGATATGGAGTGTCGTGTTTGGTAAGCGCGGCCTAAGATTCAGCGCTGACAGAAAGGAGGTAGTACCGTCTACTGTTATACGGTAGCTCAGTCATAGCTGACCAAGACCTGACACATGTAGAGTGATACAACACTGCTTCTAATACCAGAAAGCTAAAACACTGCCTGATTCTGCATTGAAAAACAAAGAAAAAAAGAAATGCGAACACGTGTCCCGAGTCTCGACAACTTCCTTTACTAGCATGTGACGTAAGTTAACAATGACGTGTCAACTTAACCCACCTTACCCCCATTCGACACACGAGTGAACTGTCCATTCTTACATTGTCTTGCTATTTCCATTCAAGCTACATTCGTTGTTATCGTCACAGTTGTATGCTTAATTTCTTTTGACAATCTGAAAACAGCGTAACCGTCTCGCCTGGTTGACCAGCGCTGACAGAAGTTTATAATCCGTTTGACAATCTGAAAACATACAATCGTGGCCGTCTCGGCTGGTAGACAGTAGAAACAGAGAGAACTCCGTCTATTTATGAGCGGCACAAAGATCCCCCTGCAGAGATCATGACATCAACTGAGGGACTATAATGATACCATCCATTGGAGGAGAACATGTTGATAATACTTACCACTGAGAGAGACAAATGTGATAATACGTACCACCGAGGGAGACAACTGTAATAATACCACAGACTGGAGGAGAAAACTCTGATAACACCATTGACTGAGGGAGACATCTGTGATAATACCAGCGACTGAGGACAGTAACTGTGATAATACCAGCGACTAAAGGGAATAGCTGTGATAATACCAGCGACTGACGGAAATGACTTTGATAATACCAGCGACTGAGGGAAATAACTGTGATAATACCAGCGACTGAGGGAATAACTGTGATAATACCAGCGACTGAGGGAAATAACTGTGATAATACCAGCGAATGTGGGAAATAACTGTGATAATACCAGCGACTGAGGGAAATAACTGTGATAATACCAGCGACTGAGGGAAATAACTGTGATAATACCAGCGAATGTGGGAAATAACTGTGATAATACCAGCGACTGAGGGAAATAACTGTGATAATACCAGCGACTGAGGGAAATAACTGTGATGCAACAATCGATATTTATACAGACGCAGTATAACACCCCAGAACCTGATATTACAGCTATATTCATTTGCTGCATTAAATAATAGCATGCATTGTTTATTATAAGAGTGTTTGTTGTGTCATCACCGAAACTTACAATTAGAGCAAAAAAATATAATACAATTACAATATCAAAACTAACTAGATTGTCTGCAAGAAAGGTACAAATGACTAGATTGTCTTAAGTAAAGTACAAAATTGTCTGTAAGAAAGGTAAAAATGACTAGATTGTCTGTAAGAAAGATACAAATGACTAGATTATATGTAAGAAAGGTACACATGACTTGATTGTCGGTAAGAAAGGTACAACTGACTATATTGTCGGTATGAAAGGTACAAATGACTAGATTGTCTGTAAGTAAAGTACAATGTTTGTAAGAAAGGTACAAATGACTAGACTGTTTGTAAGCAAAATACACATGACTTGATTGTCTGTAAGAAAGGTACGCATGACTAGTTTGTCTGTAAGAAAAGTACAAATGACTAGATTGTTTGTAAGAATGATATTCATGACTACACTTTAAGAAAGGTACAAATGACTAGATTGTCTGTAAGAAAGGTACACATGACGTTTCAAATGTATTCATGCTAGAATCACAGACGCGAAACGCTTTCTTCTGATCATAAGGTCTTTGATTGCTGACATGTTGCCAATTATCCACCCGCCATTTTCCATATCCAGCGGCAAGGAGCCTGGTGTTTGTGCTCAGTTTTCAATCGTGAAGTTACAGGATTATGACACTATATGAGCAGATAAGGCGACGAATCCGCTATCCAAGGAGTTAATAACCTACAGCGTTGCTTGTTCTCTGCCACGCGTGCCACCAACGTCAGCTTGATGCTCTCAGCAAGTGTACGTGCAGTAGGTTGTTGCATGTTCTCTGCCACACGTGGCCACTAACTTGATGCTCTCAGCAAGTTTACGTGCATTAGTTTATTGGACCTGTGGCTTAGGTGCGGTGAACGCATGTCAGAATTTCCCGCCAAGCCGATCAATAGTTTGAGATCAGCTGCAGACGACTTGGCAGCAGATCGCCTTGTGTTTATTTGAATGGTATGAGCGTCGATCGTTCAGTAAACTGTGGCAAACTACTGAACAATAATAGTGCTTAGTAAATCACCATCAATCAAAAGATGCTGTGGCTGACTGGGACGCCCTATACAGGATATGCTGTTAATATTTTGTTATTGCTACGAACGAACAAACGAACGAACTTTATTTTCGAAGGGTAACAAATTGGGCACGCAGGCCCGTCTTACATTCGCCCTTCCAATCACTCATCTTTCGTTCATCAGTGCATAGTGCATTCACATAGGGAAAAACATTGTCAAATGAATGTTGTAAACATAAACAATGCTTGCTACCATGTTATGAGACAAATCCAATCCCCTATCCATCCGCGTGTCCCCCCCCCCCCCCACACACATATCCACCACCAAACCACACACATACCCACAGGCACATACATGCCCCCATATATCCACCAATCCCCCAACCCACACATTCCACACACACCCCCCACATACACCATCTCCCCACCCAAAACACACACATTTCCCACCCACCACACATCCCCCCACACACACATCCCAACACACACATTCCCCACCCACCCACACACAAACCTTGGCACACATGCATGCATCCACCCATCCATACCCACTCACACAACCCCCACCTTCATACATCTCCCCATCCACACGCACACATCCTCCACCCATCAGATAACCTACTAACACTCACCCACCCACATATCCTGCACCACCCACCCATACACCCCCAACGACTCAGCCAAACACACATCCCCCAACCACATATCCAACACCCACACACACGTATTCCCACCAACTCACTTATCCCGCACCTACCCACACACAAAACCCTCACCTACCATCACATCCCCCACTTACATACATCACCCACCCACAAATCTCCCCCACCTACACAATCTCCCCCACCCACACATCCCGCACCCACACACACACACATCCCCACCCACCCCAACCTACACACACTCACCCTCCCACAATCCTCCACCCACCCACTCGCCAACCACCCCCCCCCCCCCCGATCTCCAATCCCCAATCACACATCCCTTAACTACACATCTCACCACCCACACACTCACACACACACATCTCCCCACCCATACACACATCCTCACCCACACCAACACATTCCTCATCCAAAAACACACATCAACCACCCACAAACACCCAGCCACCCACATATACCCACCCACACACATCCGCCTTCCCACCCACACACATCCGCCTTCCCATCCACACACACCCCAACCCATACACTCATCTCTCACACATATCCACCCACTCACGTACTCATCCATCAACCACTCAAACCCACACATCACCCACCCACTCATCAACACATGCATCTCTCATCTACCCTCCCACCCACACACACCCTAACCACCCAGCCAGATACACATCCCCCATCCTCACATACATCCTTCATCCACCCGCACATCGCACACCTCACCCATCCCTCACACATCTACCCTACCACACAACACCCCACCCATAACGCATTCCCCTCACACACACACACACATCCTTCCACATGCATTCCCCATACACATCCTCGCCCACACATCTCTCACCCACACACACATCTCCCCACCACCCATCATCCCCCAACTACAAACATCCTCACCCCAATACATACATCCTCCACCCACTAACATTTACCCCAACCACACTCACATACTTCCACCCACACATACATATCCCATCACACACACGCCCCACACCCATCCCCCACACCCATTACACACCCACCCCGCAACCCACACACATCTCCCACACACCCATTCACCCACCCAAATACACATTCCCTACCCACACCCCCAACCCACCAACACCCACATACTTCCAACTATCCTCCCAAATATCCCAATCCACACACACATCTCTCACACACACATCTCATCACGCATCAACTCACACACATCCCCAACACGCAATCCCTCCACACATACATTCCCCCCACCCCACACACACACATCCCTCACATACACACCCGTACACACATCCTGACATCTAGACACATACTTGATGCCTAACATGATCACTGAAACTAATAAGAACAAACTCCCACACTTTACACACAGTTGAGACACTGACGATTGTCGGGAGCATTCTCGCAAAAATGGTAAGACATGAAGAATTTTTACATATACATTGTGTAGCGTAAAATAATTGGTGATGCAATTAAACACACTCTCTCTCTCCTTGCTGTTCTTTGTTAGCCTTGAATGATGTGTGAATGAAATAATGTATGAAAGAGAGTGATAGAAGGGCAGAATGTTAGACGGGCCTGCGTGCCCAATTCTTAACCCTTTGAAAATAAAGTTTGTTCGTTCATTCACTAACGCTCTTACTCACATTACAATAATGTTACATTATCTTCTTATATATAAAAGGCAATCTCCGTCTGTATGTCTGTATGTATGTCCTTTATGCGTTCGCGAACGGTCCATCCGATTGAAATGAAATTTTCTACACGTCTTCCTTTCATTCCCGAGCAGCCAACTGTCATAGTTTTTTTTTTCTTCTTCGTCCTCCTACCTCCCCCCTCCCTAAATACGTACGTAAATATATGATGATGATGATGAAAGAATCCCCGAACCTCCTCCTCCCTCTCCCTCCTCCTTCTCCCTCTTCCTCTCCCCTCCTCCTCCATTCTCCTCCCTCCTCCTTCCTCCTTCTCACTCCTCCTTCTCCCTCTTCCTCCTCCATCCTACTCCCTCCTCCTCCCTTCTCCTCTTCCCTCTACCTCCTCCTCCTCCCTCTACCTCCTCTTCCTCCTCCTCTTCCACCTCCCTTTCCTTCCTCCCCTCCTCATTCTCCTTCCTCTCCCTCCTCCTCATCTTCCACCTCCCTTTCCTTCCTCCCCTCCTCATTTTCCCTCATCCTCCCTCTCCCTCCTCCCCCTCCTTTCTCCTTTTCCCTCCACCTCCTCCTCTCCCCTTCTCCTCCCTCCTTCCCTTCCTCTATCCTCCTCCCTTCTCCCCTCCCTCCTTCTTCCTCCTCCTCCTCCTACCCTCTTCCTCTTCCCCTCCCCATCCTCCCTCTCCCTCCTCCATCCTCCTCCTCCCTCTTCCTCCTCCCTCTTCCTCCTCCTCCCTCCTCCTCTCTCCTCCTCCCTTTTCCTCCCTCTACCTTCTCCCTCCTCCTCCATCATCCACATCCCTCCTCCTCCTCTCCCCTCCTCCTCCTACCCTCTTCCTCTTCCCCTCTCCCTCCTCTTCCTCCTCCATCCTCCTCCTCCCTCTTCCTCTTCCTCCATCCTCCTCCATCCTCCTCCCTCTTCGTTCTCCTCCTCTCTCCTCCTCCCTCCTCCTCCCTCTTCCTCCCCCTCCCTCCTCCTCCTCCCCCTCTTTCTCCTCCCTAATCCTTCTACCTCTTTCTCCCTCCTCCTCCTCTCTCCTCCTCCCTCCTTCTCCCTCCTCCTCCCTCTCCCTCCTCCTCCTGCGTTCTCCTCCTCCCTCCTTCTCCCTCTTCCTCCTCCATCATCCTTCTTCCTCCTCCTAATACCTCCTCCTCCCTCCTCCTCCATCCTCCTCCTCCTCCTTCTCTTCCCCCCTCATCCTCCCTCCTATTCCTCGCTACTCCTCCTCCTCTCTCCGCCTATCTCTTCCTCCCTCCTCCTACCTCCTCTCTCCTCCTCCCTCCTCCCTTTTCCTCCCTCTACCTCCTCCCTCCTCTTCCTTCTCCCACATCCCTCCTCCTCCCTCTTCCT
>JACEFZ010028120.1:110000-157500 GCA_014155875.1 Cepaea nemoralis
TGAGCCAGAAACACCCATTCTAACCACTAGCCTACCTGTGCATGTCATGAGGGAATTAGATCCCAGCATTTATATCTGCCACCTGACTTCAGTGTACCGTCATGGAATTAGATTAGACTTCAGTGTATCACCATGGAATTAGATTAGACCTCGGTGTAACATCATGAAATTAGATTATACCTCGGTGTAACATCATGGAATTAGATTAGACCTCGGTGTAGCATCATGGAATTAGATTTGACCTCGGTGTAACATCAGGGAATTAGATCATATAATCTTTATCTGGCATCATACCTCGGTATATCATCAGAGAATTAATCCTAGAATACATATCTGGCACCAGATATCGGCGTATCATCAGGGAATTAGATCCTAGATTCTATATCTGGTGTCAGACCTCGGTGTATCATCAGGTAATTAGATCCTAAAATCTATATCTGGCACGGGGACGTCGTGCACACTGAAGTTTCACATTGAAGACTCACACTAGACGTCGTTCAC
This sequence comes from Cepaea nemoralis, assembly GCA_014155875.1. Classification (NCBI taxonomy): domain Eukaryota; kingdom Metazoa; phylum Mollusca; class Gastropoda; order Stylommatophora; family Helicidae; genus Cepaea; species Cepaea nemoralis. The sequence continues at coordinate 110,502 of JACEFZ010028120.1, forward strand.
AATTAATGTTCACATTAATACTCACACTAAACGTCGTGCACACCGAAAGTTCACATTTGAGACTCGCACTATTTATTGTTAAAATGGAAGGTTCACGCTGGAGACTCACAATAGACGTCGTTAAAATCGAAGTTTCACATTGGAGACTAACACTAGACGTCGTTAAAATCGAAGGTTCACATTGGAGATTTATCCTAGACAACGTTATAATGGAAGGTTCACATTGGAGACAGCAGAGCACATACTCCAGGATTGCCCAAACTACAACATATCCAGGCGAACCTTCTGGCCTAGAGAGACAACAGTGGAGGATAAACTCTATGGACCGCTCAATGAACTAAAAAAGACTGTCGGATTCATACAAGAGACAACATTGCAGTTATAAGCATATTTCAGGCGAACGTAAGAAGAAGAAGAAGAAGAAGAAGAGACTCACCCTAGACAACGTTATAATGGAAGGTTCACATTAGAGTCTCACACTAGACAACGTTATAATGGAAGGTTCAGATTGGAGACTCCAAAAGACGTCGCTCATAATGAAGGTTCACATTGTAGATTCACCCTAGACTTCGTGGAAACTGAAGGTTCACATTGAAGACTCACAATAAACGTCGTCAAACTGGAAGATTCACATTGGAGACTCACTCTTGATGTCGTTAAAATGGAAGGTTCACATTGGATACTCACACTAGACGTCGTTCAGTTGCGTGTTTACACTAGACGTCGTGCGCATCGATAGGTACACACTGAATGTTCGCATTACACACTCATAGCGACCGTTCACATTGAATTTAAAATGAAAATATGTTATATCTATACTTGTAACATTTGAATTTATAAACTAAGAGTATATATATATATATATATATATATATATATATATATATATATATATATATATATATATATATATATATATATATATATATATATATATATATAAGTGGCACCTTACAGTCTTGACAGACCAAAGTATGTGAGTTGGAATGTGGCCAAAATTCCATCACAATGCCTGGGCAGAGCTTCAGAGAAACATGTGGTGCCCAAACGATATGTTCCCTCTCTCGGCCTGGCCTTGTGTACTCCAGAGGAATGGGCAACCGATACGATTGGAACAAGGCAGGCTGCAGACGCTGGCGGCTCAGTGTCAAACCTCCGGGACCTCGCCTCCACGAGCAGGTGGCGAGTGGTGGCCAGACCTTGGCACCCAAGGGACCCGACTTACAGGAGTTCAGCCAAGTCCCACAGGTGAGGGCCTCGTACGCGCCTGCACCATAGGACACGTACATCTATCAATCACAAGTGTCCGGACCTGTGTAAAGCGTGTACTGCCGTCAGACTCCGGCCTGACTTTTGCGGATCCCACGACCACCGGGAATAGGCCTGCCGGAGATATCGCCGGAGATATTGCTCGTCCGGTGCGAGCAAATCTCCCATCCTTCCACTATGCGGTTCTCGCGACCAGCGAGAATAAGCCCGCCGGAGATATTGCTCGTCTGTTGTGGGCAAATCTCCACCGACTGAATAAGTAAAGAAACGATAAAACGACATTCAGAGCAATACATGCATTCGTATACATGCTGCCATGGTGACTTCCAGAATAGTATCATTGTGAATTATTTGCACATATTTTATTTATTTATTTTTTAAATGTTTCATATCCCTTACAGGACGCTGCAGTCAACATCACCATTTTTCTAATGCTGTTGATGCACAAGGCAAATTTTACGTTCAGTAGTTTGCCATTGATTTCTGAACGACCGGCTCCCATAACAACACGTTATAACACAACGCGACTCGGTCTGCTGCACAAATCGATGACGGCTGCGTTTCGAACGCTTGGTAAGCGGCTCAAGAACCGCGTTCGCAAGCCTTTGGCCACGGAGACGGCTTACAAAAATTACCATTCTGTATTTGTTACTACACGCACTTACTCCACTCGTTTTCTTTTAATGCAAGGCATGTGAGCGAATGTCGAGAGTTAATAAATAATTAAATACATTGATAAAAAACAAGAACGTTTCAGTGTTTATTTTTGAATTCAATGATTATTTTAAAGTAAGTCTTCGTAGGATATTGAGCCACATTATTTAACCGAGTCTGGTGCCATTTTTCGTGTTTTGAGATGTTGTCTGCCTCCGCCGCTGTTACCATCTCAGTTTTCTTCCTTAGCCGCTGTTATTATCTCAGCTGTCTCCCTCAATCACTTGTGTTATCGCTTGTGTTATCTCTTGTGTTATCGCAGTTACAAACATAATTTTCAGGAGCATTCTCCAGCGGATACCTGTAACAGAAATTGCATAATTTACTGTTCTATTTCAGCTGTCTGTTGTAGATAATATACCACTGATCTATATAACATGTAGTCTGTAGATAATATACCACTGATCTATATACCGTTTGGACTATAGATAATATACCACTGATATATCTGCCTTCTGGTCTAGATAATATATACCACTGATCTATATACCGTGTGAACTGTAGATAGTCTACCACACAATGCCCAACCTATTTCATCCCTTTTAAAATTAGAGGAAGGCGAGGGACTAACCCAACAGATTTGTGTGGGAGGGTTTTCAGTGCCTCACAAAATATGAATGTAATCTTACTCATCATGTTGATAATGTTAAGAATATCAACATGTAAAAACACAACTCCCTGGAGATTCTAATGTTCCACGGCTATTTTCTATACTAAGGTTCCGTTCAACTCAGAGAAGTGGAATTGTCCCCGTGAAAAAATAAGTCGAAGATCATCATTGTTAGTTTACATCGAGTCCTCGCTGAGACAATATCAGTTCGGAAACCTGCAAAATATTAAACGGCCCTGAATACAATCTTTGTTGGAAATCTACCTCGTAGGAATTGGACTATGGGTAAAAGTCTCTGCTAGAATGTAATTGAACAGTTTGATACTTGAGTAGTTGTAACTAAAACAATCTGACTGGTCTTCTCAGGTTGTGTTGTAAAAAATAGCACGGCGCTCTGACTAGGCTTCTCAGGTTGTGTTGTAAAAATAGCACGGCGCAAAACGCTATTCATGTCGTAGTAAATAAAGCCCAAATCTAGCAGCCGACGGTTCCCGACTCAATGTGGAGAATCTAGGACTGTGTATTTATATTTAAGTTTGTTTATTTTATAAACTTAATTTAAGTAAAACTCAGCCAGTAAACTGGTAGGTGCCTTATATCATGTGCTATAGTATCGCTAACTTTCTACCTCTTTATTTGAACCCCTACATGGGGTAGTTAGAAGTAGATGGTGGAACACAATACTATTAGGGGCGTTCATTTGAAATCCGTTTCAATGACTTTATTACAAAAGCATGAAAGAAACATTAACAGGTGTGGTAGAATTGAACACAGCATTCATTTTGAATGAATTATGCACCATGGGTTGGTCAGAAGAAGTCGCCGTAGGCATTCAGGCAATTATCCCATTGCTTTGATAGGCGGTGGATTGTGGTTGCTCATTGAACAAAGTGTTTACCGCGTTCATTACGTCTGTATCTGTGTGAAATTGTTGCCTCTTGAGAGATTTTTTTAGAGGTCCGATCAAATGAAAATCACATGGTGACAAATCAGGACTATAGGCTAGATATTGCAGAATTTCCCACTTCTTCCTTGCTAATGTCGCTTAAAAAGTCGCTTAAAATTGTTGCCTCTTGAGAGATTTTTTTAGAGGTCCGAACAAATGAAAATCACATGGTGACAAATCAGGACTATAGGCTAGATATTGCAGAATTTCCCACGTCTTCCTTGCTAATGCTTCCTGCACAATCTTTGCGACATGCGGACGAGCATTATCGTGCAACAAAATCACACCGCGAGAAAGCATGCTGGGTCGTTTATTCTTGATGGCCTTTTGCAGCTTGTCTAGTGTTTGCAAGTAGTGGGTAGAGTTGATGTTGACACCAGGTTCTTTAAAGTCAGCCAAAAATAGCCCTTCATGGTCTAAAAATGCGCTCAGCATAACCTTAAAAGTGGAAACCTGTAACCTTTTGGCTTTTGTTGATCCAGCATGATTCCATTGCATGCTCTTTCTTTTTCTGCTCTGCTCAAAGTGGTGACACCATGATTCATCACCTGCCACTAAGCGGAAGATAACTGCATCACCCTCTACTCTGTGACGCAGCAAGTGGTTCAAACACCAATCCATGCGTTCCTCTTTTTGGTGGTCGGTCAACATCCGTTGTACCCACTATGAACACACCATCCGATATTGCAATTTCTTACGAACGACGGGCTGTTCCGGTTTCAAGATGGCGACGGACGGTCGTGTTGTTTTGTGTTCGTTAACTTTTTCGCGTAAGGGATGGATTTATTCATTTCTTGCGTGTAATTGGTGTGCCAGGATGTAAAACCAGGAGTTTCTACTCAAGATCTGCGCGGGTGCTACGGAGTTCGTGCATCGAGCGAAGCCATCCTTGAGTGAATTTTCAGCAGCGTGTGTGGTTCTCAATCAAAAGTCTGTGTTTACGTTTTTTCAACATGGCGGAACAACGTGTGTTTTCCGAACGATCAGCAGTCAACATACCGAAGCGGCGTGGTAGCCGCGCAGGGAAAAAGAAGCCAGGTAAGCGCGGTGGCTTGAGACGTTTTAGACTCAAGTGTCACCGTCTAGGACTCAGGAACATCCGTATTCTATATTGGAACTGTGCCAGTGTAAAACAACGGGGCTCTATTTTAGAAACCCTAGTTTACAGGAACGACATTGTAGCACTCCAGGAGACGAGACTGGGCGATCAGCTACTCCGAATTGCCGGCTTCAAATGTTTCTATAACAGACGACATCTGGGAACGGCGATTCTCGTTCGCGACAGCATGGTGGCGTCAGAGCTAGACATGTCCAGTTGGGAACAGTGACGATATACAAATACAGGCGTTGAGAGTTCATTCCAGTATACCATTCGTGTTGGTTAATGTTTATGCCCGCAATGCGAGTGTGGACGCCCAGAAGTGGCAGTGCTTAAGTGGCATATTAGGCCACGAGAGAAATGTTATTTTCTGTGGTGACTTCAACGCTAAAGGCAGATCATGGGGAAACACTTCCTCCAATACACAAGGGGAGGAGCTCGAGACTGCACTGGAAACCATCGACCTGGTTTGTATCAACAGTGGCTGTGTCACCAGGACAGCAAGCCGTCCAGGCGATGAGGACAGTGCTATTGATCTAGCGCTAGTTTCACCTTCACTCACTACAGTGTGTAGATGGGGTGTCCTAGGACACCATGGCAGCGACCACCACCCATGCAGCATATTGGTGGAGAAAGGCAGAACCAGGCAGCACAAGCTAAAGGTAAAGACGTTCCAGTATGACAGTACAGGGCAAGATGTGGTGAGTAAAATAAGACGTGACAAGCGCAGAACGTTTCAGGGCAGGAAAAAGAAAAAGCTGGGAGCAGCCACCGTGGTGGAGTTTCGAGGTGGAGAAGGCTTGGGTGGATAAGCGTAGTGCTGTAAGGAGATGGCAAAATGCCAAGAAGAACAGAGCTGGTCATCCTAGTCCCTGCTTGCACTTAGAAAGAGAGATGCACACAAAAGTAAGCTATTTCAAAAAACTGGTCACGGTGGTTAAAAGCGAAAAATGGGCAGAGGTGTGTCAAAGAGTAAGCACAGACAAGTCACTGAAATTGTTCTGGCGACTACATAAAAGCATGAGTGGTGTAGTCAAGAATAAGAGCATTTCTGACTTCCAAGGTGCTGACCTCATCTGGCAGAGGACTGACGAGGACAAGGGCAAAGCCCTCTTTGAACGCTACCTTGAGCAGAGCAACCAGACAGACATGGGAGGCCGGAATCTGGCCAAGGAGGTCACCTCAGACAGATGCAAGGCCCAGAACACTTCGGATGAAGACACAGTGACAGTGAAAGAAATCAAGGCTGTGCTTCGACGATCAAAAAACAGTGCTCCAGGTCCTGATGGCATAAGATACGACGACATAAATAGGTGTACCGACAATGAGCTAGAGAAACTAGCAGACATGTACAACAACAGTATAGGGAGTGCTAGCATCAAGGAGGAATGGTTACACAGCTATCTGATTCCCTTGCCGAAGCCTGACAAAGACCACAAAAAAATTCAGGGATATCGAATTATAACCATGCAGAATACAATAGGCAAGCTGCTGGAGAAGGTAATTGCCAGGAAAATATCAAGCCAACTAGAGAGGCAAGGTGTTTTCCCACCTACCCTGGGTGGGTACCGTCCAAAAAGAGAAACCTGGACCAATGCAGCAGTCTTTGCCCATGATGTCTATGAAGGTTTCCACTCAGGCACTGAAACCGTTGCTGCAGCGATTGATCTTGAGGACGCATACAACAGAGTACCACTGGATTTTTTAATGTTTCAGCTTCTTGAACTAAACGTAAGTCCATTCCTCCTTAGTTGGATCGCTGCAGCCCTCTTCCAACGGAAAGTAGTTTTTAGATGTGGCAGTTGGACTTCGGAACCAACAACAATATATCCTGGCCTACCACAGGGATCACCATTATCTCCGGTACTGTTCAACGCCTACACAGTGAGAATCACCAGTGAGCAGATCACTGGACCTGGCAGGACATTGTCATATGCCGATGATGTTTTAGTGTATCGTCAGGGTAAGGATAGAGAGGAGGTTGCTGTGGAACTACAAACCGAACTCAATCGCATAAGTACTTGGTGTGATGAAGCTGGGGCAATGGTCAACCCAACAAAGGCAACAGTGACTTGGTTCTCGTTGAATAATCATATTGTCAACAATCCAACACCAACTGTAATGCTGTGTTCAGAGACGGTGGAAAGAACGCAGGCAATGAATTACCTGGGGATACGGTTTGATCGAAGCCTTGCTTATAATGTGCACATAGACCAGGTGATAACAAAGGCCAAGCGGGGTTTGGCAGCGATGCGGGTGATGGCGGCAGCAAACTGTGAGCAGCGCCATCTATGTCTTCTGTACGAGGGGCTGGTCATGTCTGTTTTGGAGTATGCAATGGCAATCCTGACTCTCAGCCATAAGCAGATAGAAAGGATGGAAAGGATACAGAATGAAGCTATGCGCATTATTCTTGGATGTACAAGAGATACAGCATGCAGGGCGATGCGCTACCTTCTTGATTTTCCAACCATTGAAGAGAGAATAGCAAGTTTGCAGGGCACGCGCCTACCTCAGAATTAACGCAAACACACAGCATCCACTGCATAGTGAAATTAGGAAGGTGAAGGGCAGCAGGTTAAAAAGAGGACGGTCGTGGATGGGTCAAGCCGAAGACATTCTTCAACAGGTGTGTTCACTTGAGGACTTAGAACCTGGCGAGGAGTGGGTGCAAGTGCCAACAGACTTCTGCACATCCTTTTCAGTTTGCATCCAACTAGATAGAAAATGCAGACAAGAAAATCCGGCTGCTGTTGAGGCTGAAGTACAAGCGTTGATTTTCGAGAATTCGCTAGACAGTGACGCGGTCATCTACACAGATGGGTCGGTCGTCCGACATGTGAGAAGCTCATGGGCCTTTACAGCTCGGGCCGGAGGGAGAATTGTGAAGGAGGACTCTGGTGCTTTCACTGAAACCACAAGTAGCCTGACCATGGAAGTCATGGCAGTAAGTAAAGCAATAACATGGCTCGAGACACAGACATTCACTAGGGCTTGTTTCCTTAGCGACTCAATGAACATGATCAAGAGGATAGAGGAGGGGTCGATCCGAAGAGAATGGTTGCTGCCTCTGAAGCGGTCTCGGCTGGCAAAGATTAGTTTCATCTTCGTGCCAGGGCATGCGGGAGTACAAGGAAATGAGCGGGCTGACAAGCTCGCAGGTGAGGCTACTGTGGAGGGCGGACGCGCCATGGACCAGGCTGACATTCTGAATGCTCTACGAGAAGTGAGACTTTTGCAAGAACCAAGTGATGACTGTGAATCTACAACAATGGCCAGACTGCGAGAGCAGCAAATTAAAAGAGGGGTGGCCAAACAAGAACACTACGCAGGAAGCCAAAGAAGATTGATAAACCAACACAGAACTGGCGTCGTTAGCCGCTACACGCTGCGGGATTTGCTGAGGAGGGGATCCGAGCACTTATGGACTGAATGGTCCGATGTGCAACGAGGATGATCTGTCGACTAACTAACTAACTAACAACGAACGACCTTTATAAATTTTCCCAAAATTTACACATCAAATTCTTTTGCTAGCGAACGGGTGCTTCGACGACGGTTTTTTCTGTACGCTGCATCAATTTTGGCGATGGTTTTTTTTTTTGCAACAATATGCGCTTGACACGGCCGTCGAAGATCTGTCTTGAACTAACGTCCCCTTTTCCCAAACATTCGTGCCCAGTCTGTCACTGTTGTCTTCGACACACATTTGTTACCGTACGCAACCCGCTTTTTTCGATGAACGTCCACTGGTCGACATTCTTTAAATGAAAGAAACTGAATCACCGCTCTTTGAGCTTCTTTGGACGGATTTTTTGGGTCAACCCGGCCATTTTTTCAACGGTCCCGAAAAAAGAACCTTGGGACCATGGGACAATAGCATTGCTCTTTTATTTATTGATCAGTACTTATTACATGACTAAGACATGATCATGTTCAACGTACGCAATTACGCGGTGTGCGGCACGTACAGATTTCAAAAGAACGCCCCTTATTTTATCAAAAGGGGCCCGGTTAGGACGTTGTTATAGACTTGAAATTATTAGTTACTCATTAACGGAGGACTTTCTAATATTTTACTTTACAATACTGCTTATAAAATTTTAAATATTAAACCAAGTTATGTTAATTATACTGAACCACAACATTCAAGGTAGGGGTTAAGCAAATTCAGTTTATTGTACTTATAGTACGAAAGGGAGTATATAAATTGTCAAGATCCTGTCTCGTTGGTAAGGAACCAAAAACAGAAGCATATACACTTGTAGAGACTGTGAAAGATTTCCTTATGGAAAATGGGTAGAAAACTAAAAATTATTGTCTGCTAACAGTCTCTGTACGGAAAATGACCGGCTGGACCATCTTACAAAAATGTAAAATTGATCCAAAACAGCTGATAGCATTAACAGAAAGTAAAGTTTAAAGTTTGATCCTTTGATATAAACAAGTCCAGTTGTTGTACAGACGTAAAGCCTTGTTTCTTTTCCTTTCAGGTACCCTCCTCCTTTTTAAAAGTTAACCAAGTCTATTTCTACAACTGGTGAACTACCAGAGTAATTTAATCTTCAAGGATTATTCAAGGCTGATGGCAACCCAGTATATATATATATATATATATATATATATATATATATATATATATATATATATTTATATATATATATTTTATATATATAACTAAATTTCTATATATATATATATATATTATACTATTCTAATTTTAAAATATATGCCGGTCCTCTCTGGGTGGGGGGGTTTGGATTGAAGTACCAATGCAGTATTCATTATAACATGTGTTGGAAATGTCCACAACGGGCTTCAAGACATGACTGCACACGTCTCTTCATATTGTAAAATACATATCTGCCTTCTGGTCTAGATAATATATACCACTGATCTATATACCGTGTGAACTGTAGATAGTCTACCACACAATGCCCAACCTATTTCATCCCTTTTAAAATTAGAGGAAGGCGAGGGACTAACCCAACAGATTTGTGTGGGAGGGTTTTCAGTGCCTCACAAAATATGAATGTAATCTTACTCATCATGTTGATAATGTTAAGAATATCAACATGTAAAAACACAAATCCCTGGAGATTCTAATGTTCCACGGCTATTTTCTATACTAAGGTTCCGTTCAACTCAGAGAAGTGGAATTGTCCCCGTGAAAAAATAAGTCGAAGATCATCATTGTTAGTTTACATCGAGTCCTCGCTGAGACAATATCAGTTCGGAAACCTGCAAAATATTAAACGGCCCTGAAATACAATCTTTGTTGGAAATCTACCTCGTAGGAATTGGACTATGGGTAAAAGTCTCTGCTAGAATGTAATTGAACAGTTTGATACTTGAGTAGTTGTAACTAAAACAATCTGACTGGTCTTCTCAGGTTGTGTTGTAAAAATAGCACGGCGCTCTGACTAGGCTTCTCAGGTTGTGTTGTAAAAATAGCACGGCGCAAAACGCTATTCCATGTCGGTAGTAAATAAAGCCCAAATCTAGCAGCCGACGGTTCCCGACTCAATGTGGAGAATCTAGGACTGTGTATTTATATTTAAGTTTGTTTATTTTATAAACTTAATTTAAGTAAAGCTCAGCCAGTAAACTGGTAGGTGCCTATATCATGTGCTATAGTATCGCTAACTTTCTACCTCTTTATTTGAACCCCTACATGGTGTAGTTAGAAGTAGATGGTGGAACACAATACTATTAGGGGCGTTCATTTGAAATCCGTTTCAATGACTTTATTACAAAAGCATGAAAGAAACATTAACAGGTGTGGTAGAATTGAACACAGCATTCATTTTGAATGAATTATGCACCATGGGTTGGTCAGAAGAAGTCGCCGTAGGCATTCAGGCAATTATGCCATTGCTTTGATAGGCGGTGGATTGTGGTTGCTCATTGAACAAAGTGTTTACCGCGTTCATTACGTCTGTATCTGTGTGAAATTGTTGCCTCTTGAGAGATTTTTTTAGAGGTCCGATCAAATGAAAATCACATGGTGACAAATCAGGACTATAGGCTAGATATTGCAGAATTTCCCACTTCTTCCTTGCTAATGTCGCTTAAAAAGTCGCTTAAAATTGTTGCCTCTTGAGAGATTTTTTTAGAGGTCCGAACAAATGAAAATCACATGGTGACAAATCAGGACTATAGGCTAGATATTGCAGAATTTCCCACGTCTTCCTTGCTAAGCTTCCTGCACAATCTTTGCGACATGCGGACGAGCATTATCGTGCAACAAAATCACACCGCGAGAAAGCATGCTGGGTCGTTTATTCTTGATGGCCTTTTGCAGCTTGTCTAGTGTTTGCAAGTAGTGGGTAGAGTGATGTTGACACCAGGTTCTTTAAAGTCAGCCAAAAATAGCCCTTCATGGTCTAAAAATGCGCTCAGCATAACCTTAAAAGTGGAAACCTGTAACCTTTTGGCTTTTGTTGATCCAGGCATGATTCCATTGCATGCTCTTTCTTTTTCTGCTCTGCTCAAAGTGGTGACACCATGATTCATCACCTGCCACTAAGCGGAAGATAACTGCATCACCCTCTACTCTGTGACGCAGCAAGTGGTTCAAACACCAATCCATGCGTTCCTCTTTTGGTGGTCGGTCAACATCCGTTGTACCCACTATGAACACACCATCCGATATTGCAGTTTCTTACGAACGACCTTTATAATTGTCCCAAATTGACACATCAAATTCGTTTGCTAGCGAACGGATGCTTCGACGACGGTTCATCTGTACTGCTGCATCAATTTTGGCGATGGTTTTTTTGTTGTTGCAACAATATGCGCTTGACACGGCCGTCGAAGATCTGTCTTGAACTAACGTCCTTTCCGAAACATTCGTGCCCAGTCTGTCACTGTTGTCTTCGACACACATTTGTTACCGTACGCTACCTGCATTCTTCGATGAACGTCCACTGGTCGACATTCTTTAAATGAAAGAAACTGAATCACCGCTCTTTGAGCTTCTTTGGACGGATTTTGGATCAACCCGGCCATTTTCTCAACGGTCAGAAACAGAACCTATGCACCATGGGACGAATAGCATTGCTCTTTTATTCATTGATCAGTACTTATTACATGACTAAGACATGATCATGTTCAACGTACGCAATTACGCGGTGTGCGGCACGTACAGATTTCAAATGAACGCCCCTTATTTTATCAAAATGGCCTGGTTAGGACGTTGTTATAGACTTGAAATTATATAGTTACTCATTAACGGAGGACTTTCTAATATTTTACTTTACAATACTGCTTATAAATTATAAATATTAATCCAAGTTATGTTAATTATACTGAACCACAACATTCAAGGTAGGGGTTAAGCAAATTCAGTTTATTGTACTTATAGTACGAAAGGGAGTAGTATAAATTGTCAAGATCCTGTCTCGTTGGTAAGGAACCAAAATCAGAAGCATATACACTTGTAGAGACTGTGAAAGATTTCCTTATGGAAAATGGGTAGAAAACTATAATTATTGTCTGCTAACAGTCTCTGTACGGAAAATGACCGGCTGGACCATCTTACAAAAATGTAAACTTGATCCAAAACAGCTGATAGCATTAACAGAAAGTAAAGTTTAAAGTTTGATCCTTTGATATAAACAAGTCCAGTTGTTGTACAGACGTAAAGCCTTGTTTCTTTTCCTTTCAGGTACCCTCCTCCTTATAAAATGTTAACCAAGTCTATTTCTACAACTGGTGAACTACCAGAGTAATTTAATACTTCAAGGATTATTCAAGGCTGATGGCAACCCAGTATATATATATATATATATATATATATATATATATATATATATATATATATATATATATATATATATATTATATATATATATATACTATATACTAATTACTATAAATATATATATTATACTATTACTAATTATACATATATATGCCGGTCTCTCTGGCTGGGGGGGGGGGGGGGGGGGGGGTTACACCACTATCTCCGTAATCCCACGCAGGGTCTCGCAGCGTGGGCGAGAATTGGAAGCGGTTCTACCCACGCTGGTGACTTGCGGGATAACTGAGCCGGCCGCTCAGAAAGCAATGGCAAACTACTGAGCGTAATCTTGCCAAGAGATCAACAGACAGCTGAAAGATGCTGATGTTGACAGCGATGTCCTGTAAAGGATATGCAGAAACATAACAATTATGTTGCATAGCCCTTACAGGACGTTGCAGTCAACACCAGCATTTTCAGTTGCTGTTGATGTACTAGGCAAGATTTACGTTCAGTAGTTTGCCATTGCTTTCTGAAAGACCAGCTCACATACCCCCGTAAGTTACCAGCGAGGCGCGAACCGCTGCCGATTCTCGCAGCTGCTGTTTTCCCCAATTGGATATTCGGGACTATTGTCGTTAAACACTTGGCCAAGGAGACGGCTGGCAACCCAGTATATTTCAAATATTGTGCAATGCTGGTGACAAGCAAGTATATTTCCAATGTTGTTCAAACCTGGTGACGTGTCAGTATATTTCATTGTGTTGTGCAATTCTGGTGACAAGCCGGTATATTTTATATATTGTGCAATGCTAGTCACAAGCCAGTACATTTCAAATATTGTGCCAGGCTGGTAACAAGCCAGTATATTTCAAGCATTTCTACACGGCAGGTGACAGACCAGTGTAATACAAGTGGTATTTCTTCAAGGTGGGTGACAGACGGCTGTAATCCAAGTGATATTTCTTCAAGGCGGGTGACAGGCCGGTATAATCCAAGTGGTATTTCTACAAGGCGGGTGACAGGCCGGTTTAATCCAAGTGGTATTTCTATAAGGCTGGTCAAAGGCCGGTGTAATACAAGTGGTATTTCTACAAGGCGGGTCACAGGCCGGTGTAATACAAGTGGTATTTCTACAAGGCGGATCACAGGCCGATGTAATCCAAATGGTATTTCTACAAGGCGGGTCACAGGCCGGTGTAATCCAAGTGGTATTTCTACAAGGCGGGTCACAGACCGGTGTAAGACCGGTGCAGCAAAGAATCTTAATGGCTCGGACCGCTGAAGAAGAAGAAGATAGGATGAAAAAATCACACCTGAGTGAATATCTGTTGTGGTATTATTATGCGTAGTCTTCTTATGCATATTGCCTTTTGTTATAGTATGCTTCAGATATAAGATACCCCATGGTGAATATTATACGATACTATCGTGGTTGTGTTTGAAGCAAACTGGTTGTAATGTATACATTAATCACACTATGTGACAGGTATATGGTGTGTGTAGCCATTTCAAGTGCGTGATGAACGTGCGTCCATCAAAAGTCACTGAGGCTGATGCAGAGACTAATCACCGGTTGGTAAGCCTGAAGATCAGGCACTCTTATATTAGCACCACTGTCACAGAATGATGATAGTTTAGTGATTCCCAGATATAATTGGATGTACCATTAATGGCAATATAGGAGAAGGGTTAACAATCGAGTCGTTCAATCTGAGAGAAGGATAAATGGAAGGTTATTGACCGATTATCAGGGACAGGTACTCGCCGAGGTCAGTGGCTGCCGCTCGTATCGGCCGACGGGAAAACGAACGGACAGAAGAACGGGGAACAGAAAGACGGTGATCAAAGAATAGATCTCTTTGAAGTGCGACGAGCGATGAACGGAGGAACAGAGTAACAACGGAGGAAACGAGCAAATAGTCACTACGTGATTTTACCGCCTTTTGATGGGCAGGATACGGCAAATTTGATTGTAGATCAAACAATCAACGGAAGATTGGACACTCAATATAAATAGTAGAAAAGTGGTTTTATATTTAGTGTGTGTTCCAAACTGGGCTGAATGAGATATGCATCCTGAGTGGGGAAAGAAATACACGTCCCTAATGGTTGAAAGAATATGGGATATTAGTGTGTTATTCGCCAGTGTATTTCGATTCCAGGATGATAAGTGAATATATAAGGTATTATAATCTTTAGAGTAATATTTTTAGCATAGGAAAATAGATGTGTGTGCATAGCGTTTACCATTGCTTTCTATTAGTGAATAGTTTAGACTTTGGTGAATTCATATGTCTTATGTGGGTGTTTACTTCGGAAGCCTTGTCATTATGGCTGGAGAAGGACACTTGCATAAGTAGTATTAAGTGGCAGACGCTTATCACTGGATCTGTTATACTTCTCACAGGTTCAACCTCCCATCCGGATATATCAGAGAAGATAGACACATACTTCTTGTGTGCAGGAAAAGCTTTGTGATAAACTCAAGGCATTTCATTTATGGGGAGAGCAAATACCCCAATAAAACCACGGAATAACTAAGACCGGGTAAAATACGAAAGAAACTATACTTTTAAAGGAACTTTGAAATAGAAGATTAGAACATCAAGATAACCAAAGTAATAATGGAAAAAGAAAGATAAAGTTGCAGAAAGCAAAGCAAACTAAAACTACATACGTCTTGTATGCATAGTGAAGAAACAATAGACAAGTCAAAACAGTGCTAGTAATTAGAGACAATATGCAGAACTGTGGTGATGTGGTTTTTCCGGTGTTGGATAAGTACTTTCATGAAACAGACTCGGGCGAAGTCATAAACTTACTGGAATATTATTACGTTACCGTGATCCAGTGGTGAACAGTTTTGTTTCGTTCAATAACGGATTTACCTTCACTCAAGCATACGGAACATCCAGGGTGAGACCTGTCCTGTTTGATGTGCTGTCCTGTGGTTTTGCAGAATGATTGGGCGAGATGTGATACCGCTGATAGACATTACAAGTTCAGTCTTGCACCAACAATAGAATACACTATCAACTACGCTTACACAGTCCATACATACACCAGACATAGTTTTTATTAATAAATATTTTATTAATCGTTGAAAGGAACTGTTGTCGGAGTATGTGTTGAGGGAATAATAGAGAGAGAGAAAGGAATAGATATATGGAAGGGAAGACAGAAGGGAGGAGTGTAGACAGAAGTCATTCAATAATTCCAACAGATAATAATCTTGAAGATGTGCTTGTTGATTCCACTTTCCTCCCGGGAAAATAAGTGACAACCACTGAACACTTAATCTGCTGAAACACTTTGCAGAATGAGCTACTTCAAAGAAACCTTGTGTCTAAATGAGAGATATGGACTTAGGATATTCCATTCTTCAAGACGTGACCGTTAAGGTGAAGGCAGCAAAATTGTAATTACAGGACATGTTCGACTACAGAAAAATTCTGCAGACTCGATAGAGTGAGTGAGGTAGAGAGAAGAGGAGAGATAGAGACCGGGAGAGATAAAGAGAAAGAGAGAGAGAGAGAGAGAGAGAGAGAGAGAGAGAGAGAGAGAGAGAGAGAAAGTGGAAATTGGAGGGGATGACTGCTAAGACACCCCTATACTTGTAGTGGATTATCACTTAAATATCCCGCTTGGATAAGTTCTGTTGTCCTCGTAGGACTTTAAACATAAGTAGTTTACATATTAATTCTCTCAAGGCACTAACACGTCACGATAGAAGTGAACAATTTAAATATTGATTTAACTGAGCATCTCCACAAACGAAACTGAACACAAATTACAGAAACAATTACAGCAGGAAATAGGTGGCTGATATAACACTGGAGGAGAATATGGAATGTATAAAAGAATGTCTGTTATAGTAATTGCACGGTTGACGGTCGTGGTTCGAAATAGTATAGCTCAGGTCAGAAAATTAAATAGTGAAGATATTTACTGTGCAATTCAAATATTATTAAACGGCGCACTGACAAGCACAGCCGAGGTGTCTAAGATGACGAGGCGGCAACTACGTACGTTGACAATAATCGACGTGCGAGAGAGAATCCATCTATTCCGCAAGCGAGCAGGATGCTCTTTCTATAAGAACAATGATTACATCTGGACAGGAGTAAAGACGTACTTTTATGTGGATAACCTATGTATAGGTAAAAGGATGGAAAGGTTGTTCCGAGGCGAAATGCCAAATTAAAAGTCATTATATAAAAGATTTCACTATAACATCGGAAACAAATATGTTTGTTATACAGCAATCGAACTATGCAAAACGACCATGATCTTTGTATGACATTGACATGTCAACCCTGAACCTCCCTGTTTCCCATAGCACAATAAAGAATGCTGAAACCTGAACTACGGAGGCTGGCTTGTATTTATTCCACGTTTCAGGGAATTGTGTGTTGAAACATTCACTTTGGTGTTGACAGCTGTTGTTTATAACATTTCCAATATTCGATTATGAAGATTTTTGTGATGTTATACGATCCGGCTGCCATGAGTTCCTCTGAGGCGGTTGGTTACGATGGGTGGTGACACTGCTAAAGATGATCCAGTGGGAACCTTCATCACGGACAACGGATAAGTCAATTATCATCTTGGCCCGTTATGGTCCGGGAAGGACAGAATAACATCTCCTGATCTCGTTGTCGGCTGCCTCCTTGATGCAACTCAGAACACTTCAAAACTGACGTCAAATCCTTGACGGTGTTTAAAACTTAAGGAACCCAACTGGTCTGCACACTTGCTCTTCATAGAGTTGATGTCAGGTTAAGGACAGTCATTGTCCAAATGATGCACTTTCTCGACACTGAATTCTAGTCCACTAGCATTCAATGATTTCCTTTCATGAAGGTAGGTAATGATACTGGAAAGTACGATGATGGTACTGACTTGGACAAGTGTTTCTGGTTTCAAAGGGAAGGCGTGGACTTTCTCCCACTTCGGGTTGTCAGTTCTTTAGATATAATGACACAGCTTGCTTGATGAGGATGAGCTCGGATCGCTCGTCTTCAAGGGTCTGCAAACTTCTTCCTGTTTGAATCTCCGTCTAGCTCCATTTTCAACTTGGGACAAACCTTCTCAAAAAGTGGTTGCCTTGAAACAAACAACTCAATGATAGTCATCTGACCCAACTCAGGTTGAACATGACCTGAGACTCTCCTTTCTTTTCTTATTGGTTCGTCTGAGATCTCTAGGAACAGGTTAATAGGAACATACCTGACCACTGGGTATACTCTTATCTAGACCTGACAGAAAATAATTTCAACAGTGTATATACTTTTTCATTTTCCCTTTTTGGAAATAGACAACTGTCTAGTAGATTTTTGAGACTTTCAAAGATCTTCCAGAAATAATTCATGGTCTCCATCACGGCACTATATGTTGATAATTTCTCCCTTCCCTCTTGCTATCCCTTGTAGGGATTCACATTCAAGGGCTCGGTGTAAAGAACGATATGCACTAGATTATAAGGTATATATTAGTTCCATGCCGTTGCTTTCACACAATCATGTTATTAAAACATAATGAAATGAATGATAACTAATACGTGTTTCCAGGATTCACTCGTCCATCGAAAATCTGGGTCACGTGTGTAGTCGAGAAATTTCTCGGCCTCGAATTCAAAACCACCACTCACATAATAAAAAAGAGATATTACCTGCTTATGGAGAATAAAACACAGCATCCTTTGAAGTCTTCTGTAGATCACCACTAGTTAAATTAACAAGGCACATTAAATACTGCTACTTAATAGATCTGTTTTCTCTGTTGAAGTGAAGAGAAATGTCGCTACTCGCCCACCTTAGAATGGTATTTACATTTCTAAACACTTATTCTGGCGTTGTTTCGCCGGAACAAAGTGAGAAGTTGTTCTTGCACGACTTTAGAGATAAGTTCAAGGTGCTGACTACCAAACCCCCGAGAATGTGTGCATTCATTTTACGGGATTCGTGGTTCCATCTATCCATCATGTGCCATGCCGATAAGTGTCGGCAGTCATGGTTTGCTATCTCACTCGATCACCAGAGTCATGGATCAGCTCCGTGTTTCTGTCTCGACATGCCATGTGGCCAAGCCATGCAGGTATTTACGCCTCGGTCTTCCCTTTGATCTTACCAGTTGTCACCAAATTCTCCAATCCATTTCTTCTCATAACATGCTCAACAAATTTTGACTGTCTACGTCTAATGTCTCTAATCAGTTTACGATCTTAATCTGTTTCTTGAAGGACTTGTTTATTGGTTTTTCTGTCTGTCCATGGTATTCTTTGCATTCTCCTCCGAAACCACATTTCCACGGCCATCAGATGTGTTTCAGCTTGTCTGCTCATTGTCCATGCTTCACATCCATACAAAAGTACAGGTTCTATGTAGCACTTCAACACTCTTTTTCTCGTTTCAATTGATATCTTATTATTGGTCAGTATGTTTTTCATCTTGCAGAAGGCTACCTTCACAATGGGCAATTCTTGTTGCTAATTCATTTCAAGGCATCTCCCATCAGATGTTATGACATGTTCCGAAGATAAGTGTATACGATTCACTTGCTTAAAGAATATGCCCATTTACTTGTATATCACATTGTGGAATTTCCTTCTTCCCAGTGACAGACCATAATCTGTGTCTTCTTAACAATTTAATTCTAATCCTAGTTGTTCACTGTGTGCAACAACCGCATCTACTAAATGTTTGCAATGGTCCTGTTCATTGTCTGCATCAAGACTGTATCATCTGCATATCTAATGTTATTGATGTATCGTCCCCCATTGTTGATTCTTTCCACATCTTTTGTATTTCTGAAAATATTTTCACTGTACAGGGGGAAAAAAGATATGGAGACATAACACACCCCTGTCTCACACCTCTCCTAATAGGCTGATATTGACCTACTTCATTATCAATTCTTATGGCAGCTTGTTGTTTCCAATATATATTTTTTTTCAAGTCTAATGTTTTTTTCCATCAATTTGTAGATCTTCAAGCTTCCTTATCATGTCGACATGTCCCACTTTATCAAAAGCTTGTTTGCAGTCAAAAAAGCAAAGGTGTAGTTCTTTGTTTACTTCTATAAAACGTTCAATTACTGTTCTCAGTATATACACATCATTTACTGTACCCTTGCCTTCTACAAACCCACATTGTTCTTCTCCTATTTCATGTTGTATTTTCTTCATAACTGTGTGCATGATAATTCTCAGCAAAATCTTCGTGATGTGACTCATTATACTAATTGTTCTACGTTGATCACATTCCAAGCTCCTGATTTCTTTCCATCCATCATGTGCATCAGAAAGCGTGGGCAGTCATGACTCGCCATTTCACTCGATCACCAGAGTCGTCTATCAACTCAATGATCCTGTCTCCACCGTGCCATGTGGCCGAGTCATCCAGGTATTTATTTCTCGGTCTTACCCTTGGTCTGCTCTCTTCGATCATGCCAGTTGTCACCAAGTTCTCCAGTTCATTTCTTATCATAACATGTCCAAAAATTTCGACTGTGTACGTCTAATTTCCCTAATCATTTTACGATTCTCATTTGTTTCCTGTAGTACTTGGTCATTGGTTTTTCTGTCTGTTCACGGTATTCGTTGCATTCTTCTCAGAAATCACATTTCTACAGCCATCAGATGTTTTTCAGCTTGACTGCTTATTGTCCAATTTTCACATCCATACAAACGTAGGGCTCTATATAGCACATCAACACTCTTTTTCTCGTTTCAATTGAAATCTTTTTATTAGTCAGTATGTATTTTTCATCTTGCTAAAGGCTACTTTCGCCATGGCGATTCCTGTTCTAACCTCTTCAAGGCATCGCTCATCATCTCTCATCTCATTTTGACTGTTCCGAGATAATTGTACCGATTCACGTGTTTAAGAATATGCTCATTTACTTGTATATTACATTTTGGTATTTCCTTCTTCCCAGTGATGACCATAATCTATATCTTCTTACAATGAAATTCTAACCGTGGTTGTTCACTGTGTGCAATAACAGCATCTACTAAATGTTACAGGCCCTGTTCATTGTCTGCAATTAAGACTGTATCATCTAATTTTATTGGTGCATCGTCCCCCAATGTTGATTTCTTCCAGATCTTCTACATTTCTGAAAATATTTTCACTGTATAGAGAAAAAAGATCTGGAGACATTACACATCCCTGTCTCACACCTCTTTTAAAAGGCTGATATTGTCCCACTTCATTATCAATCCTTATGGCAGCTTTTTGTTTCAAATATATGCTGTTGTTTTTTGTTAAAAGGCTAATGTCTTTCCCATCAATTTGTAGATCTGCCAGCATATCTACCATTTTACAGTTCTTCAAAGCAGATTCCATGTCATTATAACATTCAACTTTACTTTCTTCACTACATTCACTTGTTGCAGCATATATTTGAATGACATTTATTTTAAAAGGTCTTTCGTTTAATTTTACTAATAGAACTTGTCTGACATGGCCCAATATCATTTAACAGAATTTGATGTTTGCCGATCCAATAAAATGGCTACACCTCTTTGCCGTTCTTCACCCCCAGAATAAATAACCTTACAATCCTCTCTCCTGTCTTGATCCCTGCCCCTTTCTACCTCGTTTCGAACATTCCTAAAATATTAATCTTCTCTCTCTTCATTGCATGTTTGATATTTTATAATTGTCCATCTGCATTCATTGATCTAACATTCCGATTTCCTACTTTCAATTATAGTAATCATTTGCATCTAGTAACCTGCTGACAGTCTGGAGTCAACCTGGTGCACATGACTATCCCCACGGAGCGAGGCTGCTCCTATAGAGCACCAATTTACGCCGTTTCTCTTATTTTTGATGAGACCGCACAACATAATTTCGTGTTCCATTAACATGTAAAGAATTCATCCAAATAAATCACGTAAATATACCCACACAGATACACGATTTTCCCATGTCCCTTTCTCCAAATTCACAACGTGGGTTGTAACGAGATTGGGGACGGGTTGGCAGATAATAACCAACATGGGTTTTGTTATGCAGAGAGAGAGAGAGAGAGAGAGAGAGAGAGAGAGAGAGAGAGAGAGAGAGAGAGAGAGAGAGAGAGAGAGAGAGAGAGAGAGTGAGAGAGAGAGAGTAAAATCGATCAACCTGAATGAAAGACATTGTCTGACATCATCAATACAGATGTATATGAGTGTATGTAGGTGTATGTATATTATAGATATGATTTTATGTGTAGGTCTTACACACTATACATTCTTGATCGCCTATTTCAAGCTCTCAACCAGAAACGAAGATTACACGATCCTGTTCAGTGACAACGATGAGAGACCTGATGGAGAATAGACTTACATTCGCACAGAACACTGTCTCAATTGACTCAAGGTGGAATCTCTTGTTGTAATCCTGTATTCCTGAAGTCATGTCACCGGCATCAATCGAAGTTACGTATTTATTGTTGATGTAAAATTGTATTAGCTACATCATGTCATAAGCCTTCATTTTTCATCACCATCACCTAGCATTTGGGAATGTATTATGTGTCATATCACCCGTGCAATGTCATCATACGGCAAACCATCATGTTTTTGATATAGATAGATAATAAACACAGTAGTAGTTTGTTTGAACTCATAGTTATATCTTAATAGTTTCCAATTGTACGTAATTATGTGTGTGCGTGTGCGTGTGCGTGTGTGTGTGTGTGTGCGTGTGTGTGCGTGCGCGCTTATCACTAACCACACTTGTTGGGGAATCATCTTAAGCAGGGAGGAGAGATTTTCAGGGAGGAAACCCGCCCTGCCTAGTAATCATTTATATATGCAAATCTTGGCATCTACCCTCTTCCTTCCCACTCTTTGGGGATGCCAAGACTATCTACATTTACCTATCCACAAGCCATTTTCAGCTGTGTGATTATGTATCCAGGGTCTTGGTCTTTATTCAGCCTATCAAAGCCATTTGTCCCGAATTTTTCTCTCTGGGATCTGGAGTGTAGGGGATCTGAACCTGCTCACAGAACTAAACATCAGTATAAGAAACTATAAACAACTGACACGCGGTCCAGCTAAATAACATCTACTGCTCGTTTATATGTTACCCAGTCTAGCTAGATGACGTCTACTGTCCGTTTCTCAGTTGCCCATTCCAGCTTTATGACCGCTACTGCTCTTTTCCCAGTTGCCCAGTCTATCTAGAGGACCTCTAGCGTTCGTTTGTCAGTCGCCCAGTCCAAGTGGATGACATCTACATATCCCTACCGCTTCCTGTGGAACGAAATAAAGAAATGGAAAATGTTAGCAAAGTCAACAAGAGCCTTACCGCAGTCCCTCCTGCTGCATTTTGTACGGCGCAAGTGTGGGCTTCTCAGGCGCCCTTGCAGGCATCAACACCAAAAATTCGTTACACGTGATAGTAGTGGCGTATGATTCCCGTTGCTGTAATGATATTTCATGATGACTTCAGAGTAGAGTAACACGAGTCATAAACGTTGCATTTTTGTGTGGTATGAGGTGATATATAAATCAACTAATTATCGACTTTCCACCACAAATTTCAATCTATTCTTAGCTCTTATATGTTTTTTTTTTTTTGACTGGGCTTGGCGTGGTCAAGTGACTCATCGGATGGTAGGTAAAGTGGGCGGATCGCGGTGTCTTAGTGGGGGTGTATGTGCCATAACCTAAATTACAGCAGGGCAAAGGTTATGGCAGTGAATACATTTCACAAAGCGTGAAAACGCGGGAACTGGCTTCTGAGGGTGTCCAAAAAGGGCAGTCTGCGTTCAGCCATCGTCCAGTACGGACATGGTCTGATGTATACAGAGCTACGGCTATATACTACGCCGCTCGTATTCTTAGATATGATGACAGATTTACAGCAATGAAGAACATAAGCAACTACAGGCGTCCTTGGCCCTCTTCTTCATTTATTATAGACAATTGCCACAGCAGTCAAATTCATATGTTCCCGTACATCTGGGAGGGCATGTGATATAACATTAATAATATATTTAGCTTGTTGCTGTAAACATTAAGTACATCGAAGAGTGAACACAATCGGTGCAGTGTGCTATCATTCAACTGCCTAAAGGTTTTATGTTCGTAACGAGAGTAAACGTACAGTTCGGCCTTGGTATCTGGCGACCTGTGTACTTGAGCTGCCATTACTTCAGCGAATGCACCACACTTCCGTGCTGAGCGTTTGCTTAACCATTTTGACGTGAAAATACATATCTATCTATCTATCTATCTATCTATCTATCTATCTATCTATCTATCTATCTATCTATCTATCTATCTATCTATCTATCTATCTATCTATCTATCTATCTATCTATCTATCTATCTATCTATCTATCTATCTATCTATCTATCTATCTATCTATCTATCTATCTATCTGTCTGTCTGTCTGTCTGTCTGTCTGTCTGTCTGTCTGTCTATCTATAGCCAGGGGACTTAACTTAAGATATAGCAATGCTACTAAAAGTTATGTCCCTTGTTTTATATTTTCTTCTTCTTCTTCTTCTTCTTTCGTTCGCCTGAAATATGTTTATAACTGCAATGTTGTCTCTTGTATGAATCTAACACGTTTTTTCTTATGTTGAGTCATGTAATTACACAATTAAATTTTTGTAAGTAAATAGATGATAGTACACTAAGACACTATTACAGTTGGTTGCACAGGAATGAAAAGAAGACGTGTATAAAATTTCATCTCAATCGGATGGACCGTTCGCGAACGCATAAAGAATGGACATACATACACACACACATACAAAAATACAAACATACATCCTTTTTTATAGATATAGATATTCATTTGCAATAGATGCATTACAATAAATATATGGTGCACCTTTGTCTTCTCCAAATCTACGTTCTTCTTCCCATATTTCTGATCAAATTGGGCTTCTTAACTATTTGAATGATGCTATTTCACAAAATAGCTCTGATATGGCTAACAATTACTATACAAGAGAGGCACATGAAAGCAGAGACAGATAAAGACAGAGACAGAAGAAGACAGAGACAGAAGAAGACAGAGACAGATACCTCAACAGCTGAGCAACTCACTATAATTTATGCAATGCCAAGTTCATCGAAGTGTAGAAATGAATGCGGAGATCTGCCTGCACCAGACCAAGCAGCAAAAGAAGAAAAGGAAGACAGCTTAAAGCAAACTGTCTCAAAATACGCTGGTCACAATCATGACTGAATGTACTACTAGCTAACAGTTGGATTTGAACACGGATTATTACCCCTTGCTGTGTCGACTGTTTACAGTTGGGCCAATCAATAAAGAAGACGAATGGCTCGACACGTTCGAAGCTGTGCTGGCAGTCTTGTTGTCCTTGGAAATCGTTAGCGGTGAAAGACTTGATGGTGTTAGGGTCGAAAGTCCCAGGTCTGTGTGGAATAGATGTATGAAGTTGGCAGCTTACATTGCCTACATCTGTAAGTATTTCATGAGTGAAATGTTCCTGTTTATTCCATACGTATATATCTTGACTGGTGTATCCACTATTGTAATTGACTATTGTATTCAAAATGTAACTATTTTATTCACAATTATATTCATTAGTGTTTAGTTTAGTTTATGTTTAGTCGACGGATCAACATCACGGCACGCGGGTGTAACCCATAAGTGCTCCGTTCTACTCCTAACTAAAGCCTGAGTCCGGAGAATCTTAGCTCAGTGAACGAACTTCATAGCACCGGCGAGGATCCTAAAATACTTTTCGGTAGATTTTTAACTCTAAATTTTGCCCGGACAGCGCGGTAGGCTCTTCTTTGTCGATTTCCAACTGCCAATGGATTGTTTACGTGTGCAACAATACACATAATTCTACTAGTGGCAGACCTTTTAACATAAATATTATTCAAGTATATGCCCCAAAAGTATATGCAGTGACAGTGAAGATAGTGTAGAGGAATTTTATAATGACATAGAGTCTGCCTTAAAGAAATGTAAAAATTAATTCAGAAATAAACATCATATTAGGAGACTTCAATGCAAAAGTAGGAAATCAAAGTGATAGATACACAGTAGAAAACTATGGTTTAGGAGAGAGAAATTAAAGAAGATACAGGCTCGTAGAGTGGGCAAAAGAACAGGAAATGATTGTAGGAAACACCTGGTTTAAACAACACCCTAGAATATTATGGACATGGAGGAGTCCTGATAACAGGATTAGAAACCAGATTGACTACATTCTGATTAGCAGAAGATTTAGAAACGTGTTAACAATAGCAAAAACTGTTCCCAGTGCTGATTGTTATAGTGACCACACATTACTTACAGGAACATTGAGGATAAAGTTGAAGAAAGTCAAGTATATAACAGGAAACACTAAATATGATTTGTGTACATTGAGTAATGACAAGGAAATACAAAACAAATTCAACATAGAAGTACAGAACACATTTAATATATTTTCTGATCTAGAGATCATATTCCAGGATGTGGATGATCAATGGGAAATGTTGAAGAATTCAATCAGTTTGAATGCAGAATCAACTATTCCAAAATTAAAGAAGGTGGGTCATAAGAAATGGATGACTGAATATATTTTACACCTAATGGAAACAAGAAGACTCAACAAAAATAATCTGCCAAATATGAAGAAATTCACAGACAATTCAGAATATTATGTCAGGAGGCAAAAGAATCATGGCTTGAGGAACAGTGCTTAGAAATTGAAAAACAACACAAAAGTCAAATTACCAAATTAGTGCACAAAAGAATTCAGGAACTTACTAATAAAAGAACAAGTACATCAACAGGCTGTCTGGAAACTAAAGATGGCAAAATCATAATAGAAAAAGACCAGATTCTACAGGTATGGACATATTATGTAAAACACCTTTATTATGATAACAGAGAGGAACAGTATGATATTAGATTTAATAATGAAGGACCAGCAATTTTGAAGATGGAGGTTCGAAATATTTTAAGCGTATGAAAGCTGGCAAGGCCCCCGGTGCAGATAACATCACAACAGAAATGATTAAAGCTTTAGACGAACAAGGACTAGATCAAGTCACCAGACTGCTGAACACATTATAGGATACTGGAGATATACCTTCTAAATTATGTAACTCTATATTTATTGCAATCCCAAAGAAATCCGAAGCCTTGGAATGTGATCAACATAGAACAATTAGTATAATGAGTCACATCACAAAGATTTTGCTACTCATTATCATGCAAAGAGTGAGGAAGAAATTACAACTTGAAATAGGGGAAGAACAATGTGGGTTTGTAGAAGGAAAGGGTACAGTAAATGCTGTGTATATGCTGCGAACAGTTATTGAATGTACTATAGAAGTAAACAAGGATATACATCTTTCCTTTATTGACTACACAAAAGCTTTTGATAGAGTTAGACATGTCAACAAGGTGGATATGCTTGCAGATCTACAAATGGAGTGGAAATACATTAGACTTATAAAAACATATATTGGAAACAACAAGCTGCCAAAAGGACTGATAATGAAATGGGACAATATCAGCCTATTAAGAGAGGTGTTAGGCAGGGATGTGTAATGTCTCCAGATCTTTTTTCCCTATACAGTGAAAATATTTTCAGATATAAATGGAATCAGCATTGGAGAACGAAAAATCAATACTATTAGATATGCAGATGATACAGTATTGACTGCAGACAATGCGCAGGATCTGCAACAATTATTAGATGCGGTTGTTGTAGGCAGTGAGCAGCTGGGGTTAGAATTAAATTGTAAAAAGACACAGGTTATGGTCGTCACTAGGAAGAACGAAGTACCACAATGTAATTAATATATAAGTAAATAGGAATATTCTTCAAGAAGTGAATCGATACAATTATCTCGGAACAGTCATATCATCTGATTGGAGATGCCTTGAAGAGATTAGAACAAGAATCGCCATGGCGAAAGTAGCCTTTAGCAAGATGAAAAATCATTCTGACCAATAAAAGATGTCAATTGAAACGATGAAAAAGAGTGTTGAGGGGATACATAGAGCCTGTTCTTTTGTATAGATGTGAAACTTGGACAATGTGCAGTCAAGCTGAAAAACATCTGGTGGCTGCAGAAATGTGGTTTCTGAGAAAATTGCAAAGAATACCAGGGTCAGATAGAAATACCAATGACCAAGTACTACAGGAGACAAATGAAACTCTTAAAGTTATTAGAGAAATTAGACGTAGACAGTCAAAAATTTTTTTTGACATGTATTGAGAAGAAATGGATTGGAGAACTTAGTGGCAACTGGCAAGATCGAAGGGAACAGACCAAGAGGAAGACCGAGAGGAAAATATCTGGATGGCTAGGCAACATTGCATGGACGATACAGGAACACTAAGCTGATCCACGACTCTGGTGATCGAGTGAAATGGCGAGTCATGACAGCCCACACTTTCCGGCATGTCACATGATTTATTGATTGAACAATACACACGGGCGTCCGATCTCACTGCCCAGAGACCAGGGGCAATTTTATTACTAGAAGTCCACGTAAAAACATCCCAGGCCTCACCGGGACCTGAACCCGGGACTCGAGCGGACACCATACCTCGAGACAACCCAGCCTCCCCCTCCCCCTCCCGTTATGTTCATTTAATTTCATATTAATTCATTAGGCTAACTGACTATTGTATTCTCTGATGTAACTGACTATTGTATTCACTATTGTAATTGAATATTATATTCTCTATTGTAACTGGAAATTATATGCTCTTTTGTAACTGAATAATGTATTCACTATTGTAACTGACTTTAGTAACCAAGTATAGAACTGTTGCCCTGATCAGCCATGCAAGTAAAATTCTACTAACAATTATAATGGAAAGACATCTTAAGAAAATGGAAGAAGAGATTAACGTGGTTCAAACTGGATTTAGACAAGGAATAGGAACAAAAGATCACATACTCAACATGCATGTAATAATAGAGAAGTGCAGACAATATAATGTAAACTTATTCTTATACTTTGTGGATTATTCAAAAGCATTTGACTGTGTATTCGCTATTGCAACTGACTATTGCATTCACTATTATAACTGACTATTACATTCACTATTGTACTGACTACTGAGTAGTATAGCAGGGGCATTTTCCATATGCAATGAGGCTTTCAGTTTCCGAGTATGTTCTTCTTTGCATCACGTGACGCCACGAGTGAAATTAGCATACTGAAGCCTCAACCACCTCAAATTGTGGTTTTTATTGTTTTTAGTGGACAAGTCGTAATTACTATCACCAAACCATTGGCAGTGTGTAAGGGGTAGGGTTACAGTGCTCTTTGTCTGGGTGCTAGGTGTGTGTGTGGCGGCGTGGCTAGATAAATGGAGTGTGGGGAGTTCTGGTGGACGATATTTCTTTATCCGCGCTTTGTTGACTTTTTTTTTGGTCGTGACCAGGGGTGCAGTTGTAGGATTGTGGGAGCGTCGAGGACGATTTTGTTTCTTCTTCCTCTCTTTGTGGACTGTTTCTTCTTTGATCGCGCCCAGTAGTTGTGTGACTGTGGAGTGGACAAGTGGTATATTATCAGCAGGTTTTTTAACTGGGTCGAATGATTATGATGAGTGACCTATGTCTAGATGAGAAGGCGTGGAATTTACACTTGTTCATGCAGAGAAGAGCCGACGTTATTTTGAAGGTGACAGGTAACTATTTTCAAGTTCACCTCGCAGTTCTGAAGTAAACAACTCTACGCACTGAACAGTGGATGGAATGCCATATTATATATCTATGCTGATAACAAATCCCCTGGCCCACGCTAGCTATTATCAATCAGTAAATAGGTCTTTATGTTGTATTTGGGGAAGTGTTTAAATATCTGACATCATCCTCTTTCTCTGAATGCATAGAATGGTTAGGCTTCATTTTGCATAGCGAAGGACACTGCCACCTCAACGCGTTGAACAGTAGATCGATTATTTCATCCAAACCACCCACAGTATCGAGAACAGTATGCGTTATGTAACTATGTCGTCACTAAGGCTGTCTCGAAAGAAAGTAGGAGAGTTGCTGGAGTGATGAGATATATTCGTTCCCGGTCCAATAGCTGGGAGCGTCTCATTTAATTCATATTCGGCCGCTGCCACCGTTCCCGTTCCCAAAAAGATGACCCGGCCCGGCTTCGCCCAGCTCCTGACGGGGAGCGTCTCATTTAATTCATATTCGGCCCCTGCTCCCGTTCCCGTCCCCCCCCCCAAAAAAAAAGAAGACCCCGCCCGACTTCGCCCAGTCCCTGGTGGGGAGCGTCTCATTTATTCATAATAAATGTCATATAAGCTCCAGTTCCCGTTTCCCGGAAATATGGCGAACAGGATTGGAAGAGAACAATCTTCATCCAATAACTAAATAGGGCAATCTGAAACTACTGAACGTAAACTTACCAAGATATCACGAAAACGCAATAAATGCTGGGATTGACTGTAATAGATGTCGAAGAGAAATAAAAAGATGAGTTAGAAAATTTCATGTATTTAAAATAGATTGCATTATTTTTATGAAAACTTTGAAAATGCCTTAAAGATTTATCATTATATATTATAACGCAGCAGAAGAAAAAGAAGGAGGAGGAGGGGGAGGAGGAGGAGTGGGGAGGAAACAATCGTATGTGAAAAGGCCAGACTATTGTCTGCCGATGTCATAATCTCCCTACCTGTTCTAACGCGCCGTCGTCAATGGCGCCTGGCGATTACGGCCAGGTCCACATGTGAGAGACGCTAACCACTCTGTGGTAGGAATGGTCAGTCGGTGCATGCGTGGGACATGGAGTCCACGCAGGGGCACAACTCCAACTAGCGACCACTCACAGTGGTTAGCAGCCAGAAGGCCCGGTGAAGTTGTACAGGACGGACGGAATGAATGGTGCTCGTATACTTGTGTAGATGAACGATAATAGATAGAAAGCCTGTGTGGGGATAGGAAACTGTGCGCTTGTGAGTTGTTATACATTACATTGATATGTCTATTGTCTATTGATTGTATTATGGCATCGATATTGTAATTGCGCGATGCATGTAATGGTTGTGATGAGTGAGGACGCGTGAATAAAGTGTTTGAATTGTATTTGTAGTGTGTCACGTCAAGTCATTCTGTGACAGTGTTTTGTATCACATCTGTTGGTGATTACGAGCCTGTGTTATGCTGAATGCAAGAATCTGACAGGTGTGAACGTGGGTGCATCGTCCAGCTTGAAACCGACTATAAAATAGTGTGAACGTGGGTGCATCGTCCCAGCTTAGAACCATTATAAGAAAGATGCGAATGTGAATGTTCCATCGTCCATCTTGGAATTAGTTGTAAAATAGGATTGAACGTGTGTGTAAGCGAAAAGTTTTGGAAAGAAAGCAAAATGGAAAGTAAGTTGTTGAATGTGTTGAACGGACGACAGTACGACTAACAAACAAATTTGACAGCACACACACCTACAAAACTTAGAAGACAACGCATACACCACATACACATACATGTCCTAATATTTTCTTCTTCCAAAAGCAACAGGTTTTTGTGTCATCCGAAACCGTTAGGCAAGGTAAAGTTCATTTTTCCGGGCAGTAACGATCAGGCAGCCATTCTCTGGTACAGTGTTTCTCCATCATACTCCAGAGCTCCAAAGTCACTTAAAGTATTATCTTTTTTCATCATATACTTTTTGTGTGTAAGTCTAGGCACAAGCTGTATTGATAAATACTGTACACATTGTTATATTTACTAACACCTTATAATTAACTTGTTTGTACATTCATTGTATCTGAAATATTTCATCATGTCCTACATTGAATGATTTCAATCGAATCTGGTTTGAAATTAAAGTTAACTGTGATGAGTTGACAAAATGGAGTGAGGCAAAGTATGCAGAGTATCTCCTATTACAGGAGAAAAGCTGAGAGAGCGGAAGACATGAGCTGCTGAAAGGGAGCTGAAAAAAGCAGAATTAGAGGATGAGACTAAAAAGGCAGAAACAGGTGCCGAAATAAGAAAAGCTGAATTCTTAGCCCAAAGTAAGAGGGAAGAACTTGAAATGCAGCTGAAAATTAAACAGTTGGAAGCTGAAACATCAGCAGATAGAGATTCTAGAAAGTCAGAAAGACTAGATAAAGAGAATCAGTACAAAAAGTACCAAGGGATCGTCAAAAATTTCACTACGGGCGACTTCATTGCAGCCTTCACCGAAAATTTTGAAACCATAATGGACCATTATCAGATCCCAGAGACTGAATGAAACATTATATATATATATATATATAATATATATATATATATATATATATATATATATATATATATATATATATATATATATATATATATAATATATATATATATATATATATATATATAAAATATATATATATATATATATATATTAATATAGTCTTTCGGGGGAACCTCTCAAAGTGATAGAGACCATTCCCAAAGATCTTAGGGAAGATTATCAATATATTAAGTCCAAATTATGTCACATTTCCTGTTAGATGAAGCAGGCTACAGAGAACAGTTTAGCAAAGTAGCTCCAAAACCTACACAAACGTTCTCTGACTACATCTCAGTAGTACAGGATATATTTAGTAAATGGCTGTCAGCAGCCAAAGTAAACAACAACTTTGATAAGTTGAAAGATCTAATTCTTAGAGATAACATTATTACATCTCTACCACCACCATGTTCTAAATTTCTGCAAGAATGTGAGTGCGAGAGTGTGCAACAGATTGAGAAACGAGGTTCGGCTTATTTCACAGCCAACAAACAGTGTTTTACTAGTGGATTGACTGATACACACTTTGTAGCAACCGCTACCTATGACAGAACTAAGTCAGGTCCCTACACGAAACAGAAACCCTTTAAGCAATCTGCTGATAAATATTACCATTGCAGATATTGCCATCTTCCACATAATGAAAGTGATATGTGTGACAAACACCCAGGTAACTCAATACTTGCAAAACTATATAGATAAGCAAGATAAGGAGAGAACATGTAACATCATTGCGGATAGGATAATGAAATCTTGTGTGTTAGCTAAAGAAGCACTAAAACAATCTGGTGCTATTTACAGATAGTATGCAAACAGAGGAAATAGGACAATAACACTGACACCTGGACAAGACGTACTACTTCTTTTGCCAAGCGACAGACATCTTTTGAAAAAAACATGGCAAGGACCGTTTAAAGTACTGAGACAAATCTCGACAGTGGACTATGAAATCACAATAAAAGACAAACACAAAATATTCCACATCAACATGTTAAAACCATACTACACAAGAGACGAAGACCAAGACGAGATAGGAGCAAGCACAACGATAGTAGACCACGCAGACGATGACGAGACCGACGAAAAGACCGACCTCATCACTTGACACGACAAACAATCTGCATGACATCAAAATAAATCCTAATCTGACTCAGACAGAGACAGACAGTTGCAGACAACTGTTACAACACTGCGACATTTGTACGGAGGGCAAGACTTCTTCTGACAGAACAGGTAACAACATTACAGCAGACATTTGACCGTTTCAGACAAAAGGGACTGACAGTCAAAACATCGAAAGTTGACATAGCCTACCAATACATTTCATTTTGGGGGATAAAATTTGTAATGGCTTTGTCATGACTGACGATAACATCGTCATATAAATTGTCTCTTCCGACGACAAAGAGTTGAGAAGTGTCCTAGGTCTGTTAATTATTTCAGACAGTGTATACCAAATTTGGCCACATTGACGGAGTGTTTCACTATCCTACTAACAAAATTGTAAACAGCGAATGCCTAAGACCGGCATTTACAAAAGTGTTATCCTACTTTTCTAGTAACCCCATTCTTAAATTACCAAATTTGGACATTATTTTCAGATTATGATCTGACGCGGGCTCCGTAGCGATTGGGGCAGTACTTTTGGAACAGCACTACCAAATTCTCCACCCAGTGTACTCAGTGAGAAAATTATCCAGAGTTCTTCTTGGAAAATACTTCATAATCGAGACAGACAACAGTCCGTTAACAATCATCACATCTGGTACTCCTACCAACCACAGGGTAGCACGGTGGTCACTATTACTGCAAGATTTCAGTTTTGAAGTCAGGCATATCACTGGCACACAGAATACGTTTGCCGACCTTCTTTCCAGATGTACTTACGACACATCCGATAGCATATCTGTGACTGAGCGCACACAGCAGACCAATAAGTAATCTGCAGATTAATATAGCGCTCAGCATCACAGCGAAATGTGAAATTATTTCAGTAACGCTGTGTAGAAATTGTGATAGGGACAACGTCCTAATATAAATATAGTACATATATTTTATAGTTGTGGTGATAATTGTGATGAATACTTGTGTTGTGAGTGATCGAAAGGCAACTCTTATTTTAAATATGTATTAACATTGTAACGAACAGTGCTACGTGATTTCAAGACTTACTTTGCTTGAACTGTTCCAGTATCCGTAGTACCTGCCAAGTGGTCCGACGTAATTTACTCCGTGTGAAAGGGTCAGTGACATCTGAATTCTACAGAACACTTTAATCCATATTTTGAAAGAAAGATGTAATCCAGCAGCTGTTCTTAAGAACTGTGCACTCCACTTGTTTATATAACATCCACCATGACGGAAGAACATTGTGTTAACTACACCTCAACACACCAGCTGTGTACTTCCGGTGTTTATATAATTAATTCAAAAACTAGCAGACTATAATGTAATTCTCACAAAGAATTGACAATTGATCTAAACTTTGAGAGCTAAAAGTTTGCATATACAAACTGTATGCAAGGATTTTGATAGATGTAATCTTAGAATCATAAGTTGATTAACTTGTTCACAATAGTGACATTTGGTTCACTATTGTCAATAAGCATCAAACTATGATGCTTAGAAATTGATTTACTAATGTAATTTATTTTCTTTGAAAGAATGTTGAAATTATCGCCCATAGATGTTGTATTGTTTCACTGATTACAACCAAGGGAAACAATTGAAATTAGTGGTATTGTGTAACACATATAGAAACCATCCTTATGTTGCCAGATTGGCAACGCATCAATGGGACATCAACTATGCATGGTAATAATTACCGAAGTTGTAGACCTACATGAGACTTTCCGACCAAATGAGGTTGAGGTCACATGTTGGAGTCATCTCATAGGGAGGGACTCGCGGCCTGACATGTCGTGTTTGTTATTTTTCTTTATTGGTCGAGAGGTAGTTGCGTTGCTCGCTGATAGCTACCGGACTAGCTGTGTCAAATTGCAACCAACGTAAAAATCCATCTAGTGGATTGTACTTGAGGAGTGTTGCTTAACAGCATCATTGGAGTGTGTGTATATAACTTACAATTATCTACATATTTCAATATAAACCAAAGGGTCACGTCAGATGACAAACATGGGTCGATTCAGACAGGTAATTAATAAACCCAATTGTATATAGAGTACATGAAAGGGTTATCCTTTCATGAAAAGGAGGGCGGGAGAATGTCATAGTCTCCCCACCTGTTCTAACGCGTCGTCGTCAACGGCGCCTGGCTATTACGGCCAGGTCCACCTGTGAGCGACAGCTAACCACGCTGTGGTAGGAATGGTCAGTCGGTGCATGCGTGGGACATGGAGTCCACGCAGGGCACAACTCCGACTAGCGACCACTCACAGTGGTTAGCGGCCAGACGGCTCGGTGAAGTTGTACAGGACGACGGAATGAATGGTGCTCGTATACTTGTGTAGATGACGATAATAGATAGAAAGCCTGTGTGAGTATAGGAGACTGTGCGCTTGTGAGTTGTATACATTACATTGATATTATGTCTATTGATGTATTATGGCATCGATATTGTAATTGCGCGATGCATGTAATGGTTGATTGATGAGTGAGACGCTGTGAATAAAGTGTTTGAATTGTATTTGTAGTGTGTCACGTCAAGTCATTCTGTGACAGTGTTTGTATCACATCTGTTGGTGATTACGAGCCTGTGTTATTGCTAAATGCAAGAATCTGACACCAGACTATTGTGTGCCAATCTCATTACGAAAATGCCTGAGACGAGTGCTAGTGTACTTAGTAATTTTAAGGCCAGCAGAGGATGTTTTGATCAATTCAAGAGAAGCACTGGCATACACAGTGTTACTAGGCACAGCGAAGGTGCGAGTTCGAACAAGCCTGGTTCTACCCCCCCCCCCCCCCCACCCCGGCCCCCCCCCCCCCCACAAAAAAATGTTTTTAACACTATATTTACTCTCTATAAAATATTGGTTTTGTTTATATTTTGGAATTTTAGAACGAGATAACTACTTTACAATGTTTCATACTGAAATAATTGCCTCGGTTTTCGTCATTTTCGGATTTCGCTGATAGTTTTCGGATGGTTTATGGACGAAAACCGAGGTTTTACTGCATTAATTTTTCTCATTTACTAAGATTCTTTGAGGTTTACATTCAACATTTTGGGACTTAGATGTCAATAATTGTTAAATTTGTATGTCACATGTACTGAGTTCAAGCCACCTGAATATTTCTTGTGTTGGTTGTAAGGCTTTGTGATTGTGAATATACGTTTTTAGTGAGCCTATTTGTAAGGATAATTGCGTTAACATGATTTCATGTTGTTATCATCTTGTACATGACACACTGATATTTGTGTTGCATTTTCTATTTTCGTTGTAACATGATTTAGAACTGACAGACTAATCATAGTTTGTACGCGCAACCTGGCTAAATGCGTTTATAGTATTTCTTATTACTTGTTGAAAGGCACCCTTCTTGTGCTATTTCCTATATTGATTCATAGCTTACAATTTTGCAAGTATGTTGCCAGCTTGAAGTATTAACTGTTAAAATCCCTTCAATTTTAATAGTCTGTGGGTTATTTTACTAATGGTTCATACTAAAATCACTATAGCATGGTAATTATTTCCCTGCAGATTAGCTATGAGGACTGCTATTCTTATATTTAGTGGTGTTGCTACTTTCCTCTAACATTGTTTTATAGTAAACTCTGAAAGTGGTTACAGTTAATAATGTTTGTATCGGACTTTATTCTGTGTGCAAACATTTTACAAACAGTTAAGTGCACAGTTTTGTTTAACAGTTTATTAAAGGAAAGGGAATATTTGTCAGTATATACATGTTTAAGAGGGCAGTAATAAGATGACTTAGTGTCATACATATGAGCTTAAGAGAGGGTATGGGTTAGGGTCTTTTAGTAGTATTCACAATTAAAAGTTAACATATTAAGGCCCGGCCATAGATACATTTACTTCTCTGGCTTCTTTTCACTTCAATCTTATCAGTTGTTTTCAAGTTTAATTTCCTCATCCATCCATAACGATTAGCGTGGTCGGTCATGTTCTGCCATCTCATTAGATCACCAGAGTCGTGTATCAGCTCCGTGTTCCTGTCTCGACCATCCCACATGGCCAAGCCATTTAAGTATTTACTTCTCGGTCTTCCCCTTGGTCTCTTCCCTTCCATCTTGCCAGTCGTCACCAAGTTCTCCAAGTCATTTCTTCTCATAACATTCCCACAACATTTTGACTGTCTACGTCTAATGAATCTAATCAGTTTACGATCTTCATTTGTTTCTCGAAGGACTTGTTCGTTCGTTTTTCTGTCTGTCAATGCTATTCTTTGCATTTTCCCCAGAATCCATATTTACACAGCCATCAGATGTGCATCATAATGTACCAAAAATATATTCATACGCCATATCTTCTAAAATATGTTCACTGAGTGATGGCATAACATCTGCCTTTGTGTCAGAAACAGAGCAGTGAATCTACAGATATAGTCTTTATTAATTGCTTAGTATATGTAGTGGAAAAATATTAGCCAAACAAGAAAAATTACTAGGTACAAAATCGATACAACACTTGCATATACTTGGATTGCTAATTCATAAAGTGTCGCTATAACACTTTATAATTCTCAGATATTTACCATCAATGTTTAACATTTACATCATCATAAGCATTACGTCTTGTTTCATCTTATTAAATGCCTTAGTACGTATATTCAATAAAACACAATATAAATCTATGTTCATAGCAATAATTATTAACGTTAATGTTCTCAAGATGTATATAGTTTGTTTGTGTTTCTACATTCCACAAAGCCACGTTGGTCATCTCCGATTTATTGTGTTATTTTATTTCTTATTCTTCTCATAATTATTATTAGTAGTTTAGATACAGTAAACATTTATAATTTGAATAACCTGTAATTTACAATTAAATGTTACGTGGGTGTGTTTGTTAAAGACATTTTGGAGGCACATAAAGTTTTATTACAGAAGGAAGTTGACCGTCATGATTTTATTTGTGTGATTTGTACTGTTTGTAAAAACATGTTTTTACTAAAGAAAAATCCAGATAAATTATATTTTAATACAAAGAAGATGGAGATCAAGCATAACATCGCCAGACACCTTACAAAGTACTGTCTTACAGATCATAACTATTAGAAGCAGATGTGAAAGTAAAACACAGAAAGCTTACCAAGGACCAAGACCACTTCATTTTGATCACACAAAAATAACAGATGCATACAACTGTACCAAGACCCCCGGGGCTAGACAGGTATAGGTACACTCTTCACTGACCCTCACACCAGTATCAGTCTCATTGGCACCTTTCCGTCTTGACAGACGATAGTCTGGTACATTGTGCTTCAAAAAGGCCCAATGACCATGACTCATGGCGGTGTCCGAGACCGGTTAAGACCAGGGATGGAGTTATTGCCTCTCCACAGCACAAAGCCTGGGCTAAAATAAAGAAACCATGTGTTTCCCATGCAGCATGATCCCTCTCTCGGCCTGCCTAGTTCACTCCAGAGGAAAGTTAACACCTATACATTTGGAACACGACAAGCTGTAGAAACCAAGGCTTAGGGCCTGGTCTGCCCTGCCATGACTATTTTGTCTTTGGGTTGCATTTCCTTGCACCAGGATAAGGCTTGTACCCTCCCAATTGCGCTCTTCCGCCCGAAGCCGTTGGCACAATGTGGGGTGTCAGGTTTGGTAAGCACCGCCCAACATGCAGCGCTGACAGAAAGCAGGTAGTACCGTCTACTGTCATACGGTAGCTCAGTGCGTCCTGGGCAACAGGTCCCTTCGGGGTCCTGCCTAAGGTCAGTAGGATCGCTGATTCCTCCGAAGTCGGAGAGTGTCTGCCTGTACGGCGAGGAACCACCAGTCTGCACACCAATAAGCCAGACATGGGACAACGGATACTCACGCAAACCTCAGATCCTGTATGACATCACACTGATGTTGGACAACAGGATGCCTTCATCCGACATACAGGACTTCGCGTTGGAGCTCAAGCCAACGAACACAAGCAAGCAAGCAAGCAAGCATACGGTAGCTCAGTCATATCTGACTAAGACCTGACGCAGGGTATCAGTCTACTACACCCCTATCAGATACAAAGCTTGTTTTAAACATCAAATGGCTGGACATCAGCAAATATAGTGTATTCGTTAATTATTTTTTTTAGTGAATGAAATACACGAGGTATTTTTATTTATAAAGGTTATAGTTACAAGTTAGTATGGATGTAATCTACATGGCAGTTAATGAGCTACAAACCTGATGTCAAAGTTTCCGGTGAGGTTGTATTGTTTCATGTAGACAACATCATCGTCTTCTCGTGTCACAACTAGAATCGCAGATCGCAGCAGCACATTGCCACTGTTCTCCTCAATATAAAAGACTGGCACCTGGGACAAGACTATTACTCTTATATTTGACGATCATGGTGACAGACATCAGGACAGGCAGACATGCAGATAGACAGCCAGGCAGACAGATGGACACACACACACACACACACACACAACACTCACACACACACATATATATATATATATATAGATAGATAGATAGAGAGAGAGAGAGAGAGAGAGAGAGAGAGAGAGAGAGAGAGAGAGAGAGAGAGAGAGAGAGAGAGAGAGAGAGAGAGAGATATTTCAATTCAAGTTTATTTTAAAAGGGTCACATAATGAGCACGCAGGCCCGTCTTACATTCTGGTCTTCCAATCACTCACCATCTTTCATCAATAGTGCATGATAATACATTCACATGAAAAAAAAGTGTCAAATGAATGTTGTAAACATAAACAATGCAAATTACCATGTCACAAGGCACATCTCTCACTCACCCACACATCACCCCACCCACCCACACATCATCCCACCCACACACACATCCAGGGACACATACATACACCACCAACCCACACACACACTTCACCCACCCATTCCCCCAACCCACACACACACCCACCCACCCACACAAACATCCCCCACACACCCACACATCCCGCGCCCACTCCACATATACATTTAAACCCACACACCCATCCCCCAACCAACATCCTCCACCCACACTTCCTTGACTCACCCACACATAATCTTATCTCCTTACCTACACACATACATCTCCCTAACCACGTATACATCCCCAATCCACTGGCACACACCCCCACCACCCACACATACATTCTCCACCCACCCACACATAC
Organism: Cepaea nemoralis; assembly: GCA_014155875.1. Classification (NCBI taxonomy): domain Eukaryota; kingdom Metazoa; phylum Mollusca; class Gastropoda; order Stylommatophora; family Helicidae; genus Cepaea; species Cepaea nemoralis. The sequence continues at coordinate 150,385 of JACEFZ010028120.1, forward strand.
CCTAACCCACATCCCCATCACACACATATCTTTCATCAACACACCAAATACATCCCCTATCACACAATATCCCCATCCACACATCACACACATCACTAACCAACACACTATACACATCTCCCCATCCACACACACATAGTACCCACCCATCAACGATCCCACACACACACTCACTCACTGACACATCCTCCACCACCTACCCACACACACACCCAACCACCAACGCACCAACCACCCACCCACCAAGCACCATCCCCTAACCACAAATCTGTCGACCACGCACTCCCCCACCCATACACACCCACACTCACACACATATTCCGCTCCGACCCACACCCACATCACTACCCCACTTACACATCACTCACCCACTCACACTTCCCCCATCCACACATCCCACCCACACACACATTTCTCCACCAACCAACACATCCACCACCTACACATACCACCACCCACATACACATACTTTCAACCAACCACCCACACTCATCCTACACACACATCCATACACACACGTACTTATCCGTCAACCACTCACACCCACACACACCCACCCACCCATCAACACATAACTCACATTTGCCCACCTACACTCACACACCCCACCCATCCACCCAAACACACATCACCCACCCTCACATAATTCCTTTATTCACCCGCACATCCCACACCCAATCACACCCCCTCCACCCACATACCCCTCGCCTACACACATCTCCCCTCTCACACAACACACCACACATAAACACACCCCACCCACACACATGTCCCCACAATACGTCCCCAAAGTCACATCCCATCCACACATCCCTCACACACACACACACACTCCCCACAATATCTGACCCACCCACACATGCCCCACCTACAAACACCCTTACCACGCACACATAATCCTCTACCCACTCACACACACCTACATCCACAAAGACTTATCCCCCACCCTCACTCACGTACCCACACCCATCTCGCCACAGGAATCCATCAACCCACACACATCCCCACAACTCAACACATGCCTCACCCACCCACGCACATAAACAACACCCCACCCATTAACACTTACACACTTCTAACCATTCACACAAATACCCCCACCCACACACACATCCCTCACCCACAAATACATCCTCGACTCACAACACATCCCCCATCCATCCACACACGTCCCCCACTTATAACCCCTCCACACATACACTCCTTACACACACAGAACCCCCACAAACACACCCCTATGCACACACATACTCACATCTAGACACTTACATAATGCCTCACACAATTACTGAAATTAGTATGAACAAAATCCCACACTTTACATACACACACTGTCAGAACTTTGCATTCAGCAATAACACAGGCTCGTAATCACTAACAGATGTGATACAAACACTGTCACAGAATGACTTTACGTGACACACTGCAAATACAATTCAAACACTTTATTCACACTTCTCACTCATCACAATCATTACATGCATCGCACAATTACAATATCGATGCCATAATACAATCAATAGATATATAAGTGCAATGTATACAACTCACAATCCTACAGACCAGGCGCACAGTCTCCTATACTTACACAGGCTTTCTATCTATTAGCGTTCATACACACAAGTCTACGAGCACCATTCAATCCGTCTGTCCTGTACAACAGTCCCCAGCCGTCTGGCTGCTAACCACTATGAGTTCTTGCTAGTCGGGGATGTGTCCCTGCGGGGACTTCATGTCCCACGCATGCACCGACTGACCATTCCTGTCACAGCTTTGTTAGTGTCGCTCATAGGTGGACCTGGCGGTAATTGCCAGGCGTCGGTGACGACGACGCGGTAGAACTGGTGGGGAGATTATGACACACACACACACACACACACCACGCACACAACACTGACTATTGTCGTGAGCATTCTCGCAAGAATTGTCAAAAATGGAGGTAAATTGTACATATACATTTGTAACGTAAAAATTAGTGATGCACTTTAACTCTCTCTCTCTCTCTCTCTCTCTCTCTCTCTCTCTCTCTCTCTCTCTCTCTCTCTATCTCTCTTTCTTTCTTCTTACACACGCACTCGCTTTCTCTCTGTCTCTGTCTCTCTGTCTGTCTGTCTCTCTCTCTCTCTTTTCTCTCTCTCTCTCTCTCTCTCTCTCTCTCTCTCTCTCTCCTCTCTCTCTCCCCAAAAATCAAGAACACAAGAAAGACCGCAGTGGTCAGGCAACAACAGCCCAAGCGGACACGCCAGCAGCGTGACCTTACAATTGATGACAGTGCAACTCATGTTATCATTGGAGACTCCCTGCTAAAGGGAATCATAGTGATCGCATGTCATCTTCTGACAGCGAGTAACTTCAATTTTCCCTCTACCAGGCGCTGACATTGATAGGCTTACCGCTACACTGCAAAAAATTCCAAGTGAATGAGAGAATTAAAAAAGCGACAGTCCATATTGGTGTCAATGACATAATGGATAATAACATCATAAGCACCTCACAACTATCTACGCTGGAGGTACTGTTACGCAATAAATTTCCTAACTCATCTATGTTCATTTCATCCATCATTCCACCATGTTATGGATTCCAGCGTCAGACTGCCGATGCTGCCAATCTAACTTTGAAAAAAATTTTGTAAAAAAAATGCCATTAGTTTCATTAATAACACCCCGTACTTTACTTCGTCGCCCGGGGGCTCCTAAAAAAAAAAAAACTATACAGGGATCAAATACATTGTTCCAAGCTAGGAAGTAGTATACTAGCGAAGAACATAAAATATCCCGAACGTGCACAACAACCAGCACCAGTTACAGGAGTAACCCGAACTTCCCCCCCGGGCGACAGCCACCTCAAAGTGTTCAGAAAACGCTCCTTCTCTTCCTGCACCACCATTGCCTATCCCCCAGGAATACAATGCCGGGGATAGAAACCAAATGCTCCAATCCCAGTGTTGCTAACTATGATGGTTTGTTTCCTCCCTTGCCCATAAAGCAGCCTCCCCCTATTATGTAAAAGGGGACACCGTTAAACAATGTTGCTGTGCCCCCGATGTATGCTTCTAATGTAGGCACTTCCAGTAACTCTCACAGCAGTGGTCCCTCTTTGGGATGGTAATCTACACTCCTATCAGTGGAACCGCCAACTTCAACAGCTAATGCAATACAATCCTGCAGCCCTGCATCAAGCTTTCATGATGTCACTCCAGCACAGACATTTTCCTACCCCATCTAATAGTCTTAACTACTACTAAAAAAAGTTTAAAAAACTCTAAAAATTTTCCCACCGCAAGCGACATCATCCTTTCATCGTGCAATGTTCAATCACGATCAGTGGCTTCACAAAGAGGGCCTACGTATGGGCCCATCTCAACATCTATCATTTGCTCAATAAATTACCTGAGCTTTCGGTAATACTGTGCAAACAATTCCATGTGTTTGGAATCACAGAAATTTCGTCTCAACGAAAAAATATCCGACTCTGAAATCACTCTTAAGGGGTTTAAAGTAATTCGAAGAGACGAAAATCAAAAATTAGAGACAGGTATTGCTGTATACATTTCCAATTCTCTCAACTGTTCCCGTAGAAGTGATCTCGAGTCAGTAGAGATAGAATGTGTTTGGTTAGAGGTGAAGCCAGCCAGTCAGCAACCGTTTCTAATTGGATACCTATATGGGAAATCCGTGTGCTGGGTACAATTGGTATGACTGTTTCACTACAATATGGATAGGGGTGTTTACAGAAGGTAGAGAAGTCATGATATTAGGTGACTTTAACATAGATATTACTAAATCCAACCAGACATGGGACGATATCATTCTATCTTACGATTTGAAACAACTAAAAAACCCGCCCCACAAGGGTTACAGGCACCTCCTCAACTATAATTGATCATATATATGTTACTTGTCCAGTTAATATTATCGAATGTTCTGTTCCTGTTAGTGCAGTTAGTGACCATTCCCCAAATATTTGTACGTGGTCGAAAACTGGGTTCAAATCTCCTAAAAATAAACATTTAATCATCAAATTTAGAAATCTAAAAGCTCTCAACCAAAGTTTATTTTTAGATGATTTAAAAAAATGCAGCCCTTGAACATGTTTACCAACTTCCTGATCCGGATGATGCACTAGCTTACTGGACAAAGACAGTCTACAGTGTTTTTTGATAAACATGTGCCATTTAAAGAAGTTCGAGTGAAGAATCAACATAAATCTCCATGGGTGACTCGTGAAGTTCTCGAAATCATGAGAGAACGAGATACAGCGCACAAAAATAAAGATTTTATCAATTACCGCAGACTAAGAAATAAAGTTAAATATAAATTCGTAGGTAAAGAAAGATCATTTCAAAAATTTGATTGTAGATAAATCAAATAACGCAAATATATGGAAGGCTATTAACTCGCAAACCCAACAAAAACACTCTTCGGGTTCAGCAATACCGAGCACTATAACATGCGAGGATTTCAGTTGCTTCTTTCAATCAGAAATAGAGAATCTAAAGTCCACAATACCAGACTCAGCTTGAAATTTTAAGCTCACTGTCATCATTCTGTAAAGGGGAAGTGCTCTAGAAATTTTCCCCCTGAGATTCCCTTGATGTCTGTTGCAGAAGTATATAAATATCTCTCGAATCTCAAAGCAACAAATTCAAAAGGGCCCTAGATGGTATCAGTAATAGAATTCTTCGGTGTGCTGCACCTATTATTAGTGAGTCCTTAACGTTCATATATAACCAGTGCCTGCCCAAAAAACTACTTTCCATCTGCCTTTAAAGTTGCTAAAGTGTATCCTCTACTTAAAAATGGCTCAACTGATATTAGCGTCTTGGGTAATTATAGACCTATTTCCTTACTATCGTCGCTATCAAAGCCATTAGAAAAACACATGCATAAAATAACACTACATCATTTAATTAACAACGATCTAATAATTGACAGTCAATCGGGGTTTTCGACCTAAATATTCTTGCCATAGTGCCCTTACAAAAATGACCGATAACTGGCATCTTTGTATCAACAATGGCAACATTTGTGGAGCAGTTTTTTGTAGATTTTAAAAAAAGCCTTTGATATGGTAGATCATGATATTTTAATTAGAAAATTAAAACACATGAAGACTAGCCCCAAACATGGTAAACCCTAATTACGTCATTTTTATCTGACAGACAACAAGTAGTGTCCTTCAATAACTGTCTATCAAGCCCCACACAATTTAAATTTTTGGGGTGCCTCAGGGCTCAATACTAGGTCCGCTGCTTTTTGCAGTGTATATTAACGATCTTCCTTTATACCTCAATACTTCGTGTGACCTATTTGCGGACGACTGTACTATTTACACAAGTCAAGAGAGCCTTTGTGACTTAGAGAGCTCTTTACAAAACGAACTTGACAACCTTAGTAGATGGAGCAATGAAAATCGCATGTTAATTAACATCGACAAAACCAAATCCATGCTAATAACGACCAGACAAAAACTACAGACCCTAGCCATAACTGGGACACCGCTCGAGCTCCACGTGGACACGTTACCTATAATTAATGTAAATGAACATAAAACATTAGGTCTTTTAATTGACAGACATTTAAACTGGAGCCCTCATTTCACGTCCTTACCAAGAGAATAGCACAAAAAGTTTACCAACTTGCTAAAATTCAACACTTTTTGGATGAAAGCACACGAAAAATATTCTATGCATCCTATACCCAATCACCTCTCGATTATTGTTCCACAGTCTGGGAGGGGTTGCCCTAAATCTAATATGAAACGATTGTGTTCGCTTCAAAACCGCGCTATACGTCTAGTTTCTAGCATAAAGCACGTTGAAAGTAATAAATTATACAGCCATCTAAGACTTCTACCACTTCAAAAGCGCTTCCTTTTTAACAAAGCCAAATTAGTGAATAAAATTATATCTGAAAATACCCCAGAGTATTTTCTACCGTTAATTCAATCTAATGAAATGAACAGTAAGCGCTTAAATTTATTACAGCTTCCTAAGCCAGATTGGACTTATACAAAACTTGTTTCGCATATTCTGGTGCTCACTTGTGGAATAGCCTTCCACCAGAACTGAAAACACCAATGAGTCCCTACACATTCAACCGAAAACTCTTTCAATACTTACTTCATACCGACTATATGCCTCCATAAGTCACCTACTAGTATCATTTTTTCCCCTATCATTCTTTATGTATGTGTGTGAGCGAGACAGTGGGTGAGAGAGTGAGTGAGAAAGAGTGTGAGTGGGAAAAATTAGTATGAGTGGGGTGAGTGAGTATGCATGCGCGTGTGCCTGAGTGAGTGTAAAAGTGAGTGGGTGTGTGTGGACATATGTGTGAGAGATTTAGTTAGAGAAAGAGTGAATCTGAGAGAGTGGGGGTGTTTTGTGTCTGCCTGTCTGTGTGATAAATGTGAAAGTTAGTGAGTGAGTGTGAGTTAGAGAGTCAGCGAGTAAATGAGTGAGTAAGGAGCGTGAGTGAGTGAGAGAGAATTTTGGGTATGCGTGTATGTGCTCGAATGAGTGAGTGTGAGAGCGAGTGAGTGTGTAAAGAGAGAGCGTGGGGGAATGAGAGAGTGCATGAGAAAATGTGATGTATGTGGTGCATGTTGGATGTGTGTATGGGTGTACATGTGTGTGTACATGTGTGTATCTGTGTGTGCCTCTGTGTGTATGTCTGTACGTGTGTTAAGGGGGTGCGTTCATGTGTTTATATGCGTTTATATGCATGTGCGTGTGCATATGTGGGTATGGATGAGTGTGTGTGTGTGTGTGTGTGTGTGTGCTCGTGTATGTATTGTATATCTTTGTATGTGTAAGTGTGCATGCATGCAGTGTATGCGAGGGAGTGTATATTCGGGTGTTATGTGAGTACGTGTGAGTAAGTATATGGATGTGTGTGGGGTGTGTTTACATGTGTGTGAGAGAAGAGAGAGGGGGAGAGAGGGGAGAGAGAGGAGAGAGAGGGGAGAGAGAGAAAAAGAGAGAGAGAGAGAGAGTTGAGCGCACGCATTTCATGTAACATGCTATTCCTTTTTTTTTATGTATTCTCATCTTTCATATTACGAGGTATCGTTTAATGCCACTTGATTGTCCTGTAACATGCCATTCCATATTTT
>JACEFZ010028120.1:160000-162315 GCA_014155875.1 Cepaea nemoralis
GCTGGGTGGGGGTGTGTGGCTGGATGGAGGATGTAGTGTGGGTAGTGGGGTGATTTTATTTGGGGGGGTGTGGTGGGGGGTAGGGGATGTGTGGGGAGATGTGTGTGTGGGTGTGGGTGAGGGATGTGTCTTTGGGGTGTGTGTGGGTGTGGTGTTGTGTGGGAGGGGAGCTGGGTGTGGATAAATGATGTGTGTGTGTGGGTGGGGGAAGGTGTGGGTTTGGGGTTTTCGTGTGGGTTTAAAGGGTGTGGGGTGAGGGTGGGGATGTGTGCTTAGATGGGGGGTTGGGGTGTGTGAGTGTGGGTTTGGGGAGATAGAAGATGTATGTGTTGATGAGTGGGTAAGGGATGTGTGGGTGTTAGTGGTTGAGGGATAAGTACGTGTGTCTAGGGGTGGGGTGAGGGGATGAGTGTAGAGTTGGGGGGTGTGGGGTGTGGGTTGTGTGTGTGCGTGGATGGGAGGTTTTTGTGTTTTGGGAATGGGGATGTGTTTTGGGGGGTGGGGATGTGTGTGCGGGATGTGTTATTGGGGGGGGAGGTTTTGCGTGGGTGGGGATGTGTGTGTTATGATTTGGGGGGGTGTTGGTTAAGGGATGTTTGTTGGGGATGGGTGGGTAGAGGGGTGTGGGTGGGTGGGGAAGGATATGTGGGTGGGTGAGTGTGTGCAGGTTAGGAGATGGTGGGGGGTGTTTGTAGGTGTGGGCTCGGATCTGTGAGTGGGCTGGGGGAGATGGGAGATTATGTGGGTGGGGGCGGAGTTTGTGTATGGGTAGGTGCGGCATATGTGAGTTGACGGGGAGATGTGTGTGTGGCCCAGGAATGTGTGTTTTGCTGGGGGGTGGAGGGGTGGGGGGTGGAGGAGGATATTTTGGGTGAGTGATTGTTGGTGGGTAATGGGACGGGTAAGGATATGTGAGTGGGTGGGGAGATGTGGTAGGTGGGGTGTGTGGGTTTTTGAATGTATGTGTGCTTGGGGTGGGGTGGTGGGGTGTGTGGTGGGTGAGAGGTTGTGTGGGGGGGAGATGTGTAGGTGTAGGGATGTGGTGGATGTGGGGGGGAATGTATGTGTGTGTGGGTTATGTGTGTGGTTGGGTGGGGGGGTTGGAGTGAATGGGGGATGTGTGGGTGGGGGGGTGGATGTGTCTCATAAAAAATTTGTAATATGCATTGTTTATGTTTACAAAAATTTATGTGACAATGTTTTTTTCCTTTGCACTGTTGAGAAAGAAAAAGAGTGAATGGAAGGGCCGAAAGTAAGACGGGCCTGCGTGCCCAATTTGTTACCCCCTTTTAAAAAAAAGTCTGTTCGTTTTTGTTTTGTTTTGGTTTGTTTACTTTAGTCACTCACTCTTTCTCTCTCCCCTCCCCCCTCACCAACTCTTTTACTCACCCTACAGTAATGTGCATTTGTTCGTATTATGCATGATTATATCAAGTGGAATACAAAATGATAATATTACAGATGAGAATACCCAAAAATATGGAATCAAGTGGTATTCAGAATGATAATACGAAAGATGAGAATACACAAAAAATATGGAATAGCATGTTACACGACATGCGAGCACTCAACACTCTCTTCCTTCTTGCATACACACACACGCACATACATGTACACCCACATGCAGAACACATCCACTCCCCACAAACCCACACATCCCACACCTACCCACACATACCCACACATCCACCACCCACACAATCTCCCGCCACCCAACCACACATATCGCACCAACCAACACACATCCCCACCCAAGCATCTCTCCCCATCCACATATACATCACCACCCATCCCCAAACCCACGCACATTCACCCACCCACACATTATCCAATCACCCACACACCCAAATCATCCGTCTCCCATCCACAACACCCCCACCCACACACATATTCCCAAACCCACACAATCACACATCATACATCACTCACACATCCCGCACAGACACACAACATCACCCACACACATCCACATCCACACACATCCTCACCCACACACACATCCCTACACATGCATCCCCACAATGAATCCCCCCCCACCCCCAAATTCCCCCACCCATCCACACACCCCACCCCCAAAAAATCCCCAATCACACTCCCATCCCCCACCCGCATAATCTCCCCACCCACACCCACATATCCCGACACACACATCTCACACACGAACACACACATCCCCCACTCACACACACACTTCTAACATTCTCTGAAAAAAAAACAAAAAATTCTCCCCCCCAAAACCCCCCCATGAAAAACACCCCCTAACCCCCCCAAACCAAAAAATGTTTTTTCTTCCCCCCCCCTTGAAAAAACCCCCC